>JAANBA010000481.1:0-24397 GCA_014621435.1 Neopestalotiopsis clavispora
GCAGTGGTTGATGCGGGCGAGGCAGAGGAACATGTCCGGCGGGCACATGAGGGTGGGGAAGCGGCCGTCGCCGTAGTACTCGGCCACCATGTCGATGTTGTCGGTGAACATGAAGGGCTCGGCGAGGTCGTGGGCCGGGCTGGTGGTGTTGCCAATCACTCCTGTACTATATATTGCGTGGGACGAGGGCAAGGTTAGGAAGATTGTTTTTGGGCAATGTATACTACAGTCCAAAGGGGACTTGACAGTGACAGTCAAAACTTACACAAAGTAGTATGCAATAACGAGAGAATGATATGGCTGCGGTAATATGTTGGTGGTCAAGCCACCCCTTATTCGGATCAATGTTGCAAGGCCATCATAATGATGGCGCCAGTTCATCCTGGCTTGCGAAATCTAGTCATAGAGGGTTCAGTCTCAACATTTCGAAGTATTATACGCCTTGTGAAGACAGGGAAATATTTGTAAAGGTAGTTGATGAGTCAAGATACACTTACATCTACCAAGAGAAATAAGAAGACAGCCAGGAGGGTTACATTGCTCGTCTGCCGCCTGGGGTCACTGAGGGCTTCACTCAGAGCCCGAACGGCAATATCCCTGGAAAATGCCAAGAAGAAAAATTAGCGAAAGTGTCTTTAGATCATACCCGAGCAGCTGGGTCTTTTGCTTCCAATCCTTGGCTACATGACACGCAAGTATGCGGCTCGACCACGTGCCTTGCTTGCAGCCGATCCATGTATTTCAGGGTACAAGACCCAAAGGCAGCGTACACTAGGGTTTGCCTTACCTATGATAATACATTTTAGTCGCCATGGCAAGATGGTCATCCATGCCGCTGGCCGAAGTTGGAGAAGACAGCTGCGTGAACCGATATGATAGTGTGCAGAAGGTCAGGCTGTGTGAGATGGCTGGCTCGACCCCGTTCAAAACGCCCAAGGGCAGAGGCGTGATCCATTCCGAGGAGGCTATCTCGCGAGTAGAGTCCCATGCTGGGTATATCCAATTATTGTCTAGTGGGTAATGCAACGGGTCAATGAACCGAAAAGTAAATAGTACTTGTCATCATGGTGTATTTGGACCAGGTGAAACACTGCAGAACTTTGGTTGGACGTACAGAATGCAACCGCCTGCACGATATCACAGACATCGTTCTGCCACTTGTGTTTTTCGACGGCGCTCTGCGTCAAGTATATAACCGGGATCATGGACTTATCACTGGGATGTGACTTTGCCTTTGGAGCTTTTTTCGGTGCCGTTTTCGAGACTGTAGATGCCGCCGCCAGAGCAGTCTTGGGACGACGGGGTTTGGACTTGACCTTGCCGGGCGTGAGCCATCTCAAGGGCTTCTTGTCATCGTACCCAGGACAAACGACTCCTCTGGTCTTACACTTGTTGCAGGCACCGGGGGCAGAATCACAGACCAGCCTACGACGCATGCATTCCCAGCAGTGTCGCTTCTCGCGGTGTGCTAGGGCTCTTTTCGGCTCCGTCACGGTGGTGATGGTAGTCGGCTGGTCCAATGCAATGGGGAACGCCATCGTCAACGTGGACTCCATACCCGGGCGACTTTGGGTTTCATTCTGGAGCTCCATGATGGTCCCTCGGGTAGCAAACTATTGCCTACAACAAATGAGGGCATGACGTGTGTGGTCCCAAGAAAAGGCACATGCAAAACAGTATTTGTGACTTTATATTTCCCTTCTCATCGTAACCGTTGTGCGATACTATTTAGGTCAGTATATGCAGCTGAAGAGCAAAAGAGCGGGTATCTAATGCAACACAGCCAACCAGAGAGAGACGAAGAGAGACTGCGCCGCAACTCAAAAGTCTTGGCCATGATTTCTCCCAAAGGAGTCTAGTTTGGAGCCATTGACGTGGGTATCTGACCCGGAGGATCGTCACACATACTTCGGGTCTGCTTTCCATCCACGACATGATTGGCTGGCCCGTACGCTATCCAACGACATTGCCCATCCATAGCCATCTCACTTGGAGGGAAAGTAAGCATCTTATCCTTAGTGGAATTCAAAACACAAGAAGCAGGGCAAAGTCAGCAAGGCACTTTCAGCCTTGCCCATATGCTAGTACTGCGCCACGGATGATTCAGGATCGCTCAGGTTTTAGACTTTGGTACATGTGATGACCCAAAACGGGCATATCTTCAAACAGCGACGCTGGAATGTGACGATGATCATAAAAAGAGCCAACACCCTGCCAAGGCGGAAAATGGAGTTTCGAGATAGCATTTCACATCTTCAATCCAAAGCTGCATCGATTTATCAACCATGGCAGACAGTGTTTTGGTAGACAGCGTTTATATCTACATCCCCAACAAAGGGGCGCCAATCGCATTCGCAGTGGCGTTCTTTATAGAGGGCCTTGTGCTTGCCTGGCAAACCAAGTACGCATCTCTGCAAACCGTGATTCTCATCAAAGACGGAAAGCTTACCAGTTAATAGTCGTTACAAGGCATGGAAATGGACTTTTTTACAGCCACTATGCGCTTTCATGTTTGCAATTGGATTCGCTATACGGACAGTTGGTGCGTTCGACAACTATGACTTGACGAGACCCAACATCGATATCTACATTGCAAGCACATGCTTCATCTATTTTGCACCGTAAGTAGCTCTCATGCATGCTCACGGTCGATTATACTCACCTTTGGTGCTCCCAGACCTTTACTCGAGCTTGCGAACTACCACGTCCTCGGACGGGCCCTCTACTATGTCCATTACTTATCGCCTCTGCATCCCGGCCGAGTGCTCACGACCTTTGGGTTTCTTTCCACCATAGTCGAAGCGCTCAACGGAATTGGCGTCTCCTGGAGCGCAAACCACTATCTGCCGGACAACTACATCACCATTGGCCAGAACTTGATGCGAGCATCGCTCATTCTGCAACTTGTCGTCATTGGCTGCTTCACCCTCCTGACTACGGTCTTTTACTGCCGCTGCAAACGCGCCGGCGCGCTCAACCGCCGCATTCAGAGGCCCCTGCAGATCCTCTACGTCAGCACGGCGCTCATACTCGTGCGCACCATTTACCGGACGGTCGAGTTCTTCATCCTGACGGACGCCAGCACGGCGTCCTTTACGGACATAAACGACGTTAGCCCGCTGCTCCGGTACGAGTGGTACTTTTACGTCTTCGAGGCCGCCCCCATGCTGGCCAACTCGATGCTCTGGAACGTCTTCCACCCGGGCCGCTACCTGCCCCAGGAGAAGAACCTCTACCTCGAGCGGGACGGCGCGACCGAGGTCCTGGGCGACGGCGTCGACGACAAGCGGGCGTGGATCATGACGCTCTGCGACCCCTTTGGCCTGCTCAACGGGCCCCGCGGCCAGCGCAAGGCCAACGGGGAGAGGACTATCTGGATGAAGCTGTACGACCCCTTTGGGTGGCTGGAGGACAAGAGCGGCGGCGCCAACCCCGCCGAGTCCAACAAGGGCAATGCGCATACGGCTGTTTAGTTCGAGCGTGTCTATGATGTACAAAGGACAATTATGTTTCAATATTGTTTATGAATCAAGCGTGCTGGCAGGCAGCTGTTTTAAATTTTCAGCGTGAATATACTAGCAATGTGTATCTTTTGATGAATCAATTTCTTACCACATACATTTGGCGATACATGGAAAGTGAGACTGAGAGTTCTTTGTTCGTTCCTCCTGGCTGAGTGGAACCCTGCCTCAGCCGACTGCAGTGTATTTATAGTCCCGCTTCTCAATTGGCAATTTCCTGCCATGCCAACGACACATCACTGCCAGTGCTGCAGTACAAATGGCTTCTGTAAGAAACATCAAATCAAATGCGAGATCCACCGCAAAGTCTTCCATCACAAAGCTGGCAACAATGGCTACCCTAAAAAGTGTAAGCTATGCGATCGTTCGTCAGCTGCACACTTTACCATCACTGGAAGCCTTGCACCCGGGTGATGCCGTCAATGTTGATGACATCGACCTGGTCCAAGATGTAACTCTGTTGGCCGTGGGGGGTTACAACTACGTCTGGCTGGTGAAGTTGCACAAGGGTCTCGAGGTAAGTTGCCTGCCACATACTGGCCAAACTTGACTGACGATTATTTAGAGCACGCCGAAGTCTACAGACAAGCAGGACTATTCTGGTGTTCCCAATAACCTCCTAATCGACAAATTTGTTCTCCGCCTTCCTGGGCATGACTCCCTTGTACCCAATCAAGTAACGAATGAGGTAGCGTTCAGGCAATTCGTCGCTGCGAAGTTGCCTCACATTCCTGTGCCTCGGGTCGATCATTTCGAGGCGACAGATCGCCCCGGTTTGTCATTCATTGTCGAGGAACATGTCCTTGGGTCCAACCTCAGCTCTGTGTGGATGTCTCTGAACATGACCGAAAAAGAAAGCATGGCGCTTCAACTCGCATCCATTACCGTCGACCTTGCCGAGGTACAATTCGAGATGATTGGAGGCTTGGATACTACGACTTTCAAGCCAGCCCCTACAGTCGAAGGTCCCAAGCTCTTCAAAGGGCGCTATAAATTCCACAACTCCGAATGCTACCACATTGGTCCTTATCAATCAACCAAGGAGTATATACTGGCCTGCTACGATCGGGAGATTCACTATTACACGCATGCGTCCGCTGATGACATCTACATGGATCTTTTCGAGGATATCTCCGTTCCGGCTTTCGTAGATCGATTACGAGAGAAGAGACGCTCGCTTGAGACCGAGAGTATTGTAGATGAGCCGTTTGTACTAGTTCATGGCGATTTTCATGGGCGGAACATCTTGACTCGCGGCAACAAGATCGTAGCTGTGTTGGACTGGGAGTTTGCAGGTTCTTATCCATTGAGTGAGTCATTGACGAGCGGTGACATTGACGTCGTTGAACCGGATAGCGGAGAGCTGGACGACGAAAACACGGTTTGGGGTCGGAAGATTCGGGCCTTTATCAAGCACGAAGTCGAGTCAAGGGGTTGGGACCGAGAGAGGATTAATATGTTATTAGGAAATGGAAATCGTGAACTTGGTCAGGCTAGAACGGAAATGATACCTTAGCCCAGCTAGATCTCTTTGAGAATATCTCTCTGGGATGAAGCACTCGCTTGAGTGCAGGACATATTCCATTTAATTGATGATATGCGGTACCGTACAGAACGAAATATTGCCTCGATGGTCAGCTGAAGCTTTTCTGGTCAGCTGAAGTTTTACGTGTCAGCCATATCGAATTAGCTTGTCTGCATTGTCGCATGAACATGTAGCAATTTGTGTCGGAAAACGTCCGTAAGCTCAAGGTCGTCTCAAGTAAAGTCGAAACCGTCACTGGCCTGAACCGGTCATATTGAGCCGCGAAGGATTACGAAAACTCGAAAAGACTGTAGTTTGTGCAAAAGGGATGTACGCATGGGTTTCTGTAGGCTTTGCACAAGTGCCGATATTATGTCACAGAACATATTCCACGAGACGATCAGTGTCAGCATCTGCAAAGTTTTGAATTCAACGAAGGATGATGCTTGTTGCTGTTCCTATATAATCCAGCACCTATAGTGTGCAGAGGCTTTCTCGTCCGAGTCATGATCTCACCGCGGACCTTTCAGGGCGTCTGAGCCAATGTACGACCGGAGCCGACGATCTAGGCCTGTGGGCTTTGGGCAATTATCAAGTTATTACTGCCTAGGGAAAAGTTCCGGCTGCCAATCAACAGTCAAACGCCACGCTAATCCAGGGCCTACCCTCCCTCAAACTCCTGCCTCCCAAGCCTGCCTTGCCTGCTTCCATCCCATCACACAGTCGTTGTGTGAAAAGGCTAGTGTAGCGTAGAAGCCAGATGGCGCAAGACCGGTTCTTTTGTTTGTCGTCGCAGGTTGTAAGCTAAATCGAGCCGTTCCGCCCAGCTGGTGTCGGTGCTATTGCCATGTCTGTCATCGCACAGGTTACTAAGCGTTTGGTCATCGGAAACTTGTCGTGCCGGAGACTTTAAAAGGGCGCCAAGATTATATCGCCCTGGTTATATGGACCTGCGCTGACCTGCCACCAAGTGCCACAAAGGTCCCCTTGTGTTTAGATTTCCTAATTGGCCTCAAATGTCCTGATGTGTTTTTCTCCAACAGCAGTGCTCCATTAATAGAGCATTACTCTGTTGGTCTGTGGCATCGATGACAATGTTTCGAGAAGGGATGGATCAAGAATAATCTCCACAATTGGCTAGATGGTGCAAGATCCACCCCATCGATCAACTAAATCTAGATCCTCGAGGCCCAAATCCCTACCTTTACTGGATATTCAACATGTCCCTAGCTTCCAGAATCCTCCATATCTTTTCTTAACATTGACGAAACGTGATGCTATGCCAAAAGTTTCGACGACTGGTCGGTACTGCCCAGTGGCTACAATACTGCCAATTACTAGGTCAAGTTGGAACAGAGCCAAGACAGCCTCTCGAAGAGCAAAGCTTGAGAGTTGTTCGAACATAAGTGGCAATCATGTTCCTCATGATATTGGCTGCGCAAGTCAGATTACAAAACTCGAGTCATTCTCTCAACACCCGAAAGACGCCAAACAGCGGCACTTATTAATGCCCCCTATGACACCTTTAGAGCTCGTCGTGTCAGATATGTAAGTGCCGAAATGTTTGACGAGCACTCACTGGGACATATTCTCCGTAAGGAAAGCAACTAAAGAAAATAAGACTTTCTAGTCGTGCTTGGAGCACTGACAGAACTGTGCTTTCGAGATGTTCGAGAATAGGCACGATGTCGTTTCGGTGACCAGAGAATAGACCCTAGATGTTCATGATGCCATTTGACTGTTAAGACAGTAGCTTGTTGACTAAGCCGACCTACAGAACCAGGACCAACGGCTTTCGTGAAAACATAGAAAACAGAAACAATTGCTCGTTCTGCTGTATCAAGACGGCACCTAAACCGGCCAAAATGAATTGCCCTTGGCAGTCAATCACGCGGAGATTGCCACTATTAGCGCCGACATACACGTTAAAGGTAATCCTATTCATCTCCGGCCAATTCTGGCCAAAATCTCTTGTTTCTCGTGTTTTAATAAACATTATGCTTTGCTGCGAATCGGAGCCTCCGACTGGTTTTGGCTTGGGTGAACAAATCTTCAGCAAACGGTAACTGTCACTGAAGAAATCAAACTGACTGCCATGGGCAAATGCAACCTCAGAGTGAGTTGGCCAACTTGGGCGATGGCGAGTTGGCGCCAAGGGCGGGAACAACTGGTTTCGTCAGTCTAATAACTGGCTAGTACAGAATGGATCAGGTCCTCAGGGCTTAGCCATTATAAGCCAGGCCTTATTATAACCTAGCCCTCGAGATCTACCCTACTATGGTATGGCTTTACACCGGAGTGTTTTTGGGAATGAGTCTGGCGTTAAAGGGGATATTCTCTTCCAGGGATCAACCCGAACTTCGATCCAGGGCTCTCAAGTGGCAGCCCACACCAGCGCCGTTGCTGCCGGCTCCTGAGGTCAAACCCACTTGCCGTCTGGGTCAGAATAGTTTGATGTTTCTGGGGATTCTTCCTTTTTGCCCCAAATGATTTAAGAGGACCCCCCAATGAAACAAACGCTACTGGTCACTAGACTCCCCTTGTTATGTATGAAGTTGTTAAAATCTGCACACCTCGCTCAACGTGCGTGTGTGTGTAACAAGCCCACCCTTCGACTCCATCTCTCTCTTTTGTCGTCCCCGCAAGCCGGCGAGCAAATGTGATGGCCGAGCAGCAGCGCTGAATTTTTATCAGCTTCCCAGGACCATCCATTCAATCATGGGGGCAGCTGGGCACAGCTTGCTCGACCTGCTGGGCAAATCCAACAACCTCAATGAGCCAACGCCGGCGTGGAACAAGGCCCATATACTCATCGCCACGTTGAGTGCCTCGCATGTACGCCCACAATACAAATTCGAGATCATCACGCGAAACACACAATATTAACCAAAAAGTGCAGGGTCTTGCAGTTCTGTGTGTTTTCTTTCGCCTCTATTGCCGGTTCAGGCTGGTCAAGTCCCCAGGATGGGATGATTTATTTGTTTTCTTCACACTGGTGTGTCCTCAAGTTTTAATACACTGATGTTGAACTCTTGTCTAATCTCGAGATCAGTTATCCGGCACTGTTGGTACAACATGCATATGCGTCGGTATGGTTGCCCACTCGCAAGTGTAGAAACGTCGTCCACTGATAATATGATAGCCACAAAATTTGGATTGGGAGAGCACTTTTTAACACTCAATATCACGGAAATGAGCCAATATATGGTGGTATGAAAATACGATATGTCGAAAAAAGCACCTCACATTTGCTGACTTGTTGCTACACAGCTCTTTTATGCCGCTAATGCTTCTTATGCGTTATCAACCGCCTTGGTAAAACTGGCGTTGCTGTTTCAATATCTGAGACTATTCAAAGAAAAGCCTGTACGGCCTCTTTGTATTGTCATCATGGTCATAACGGGGCTTTGGGGGGCTGCCTACAGTTTTGTAAGTTCTTCAGACTACAATCCCACTGTTCAGAATAGGTGCCCCCTCGCAGGATGTGGGCAAGGGGACCCAAGTTCCGTGGGAGGCTTGCACATACAAGACATGACCCTTTGAAACAACAGACTAACATCACTTGGTGTTTATAGATGGCATTCTTCCCTTGTTTCCCTCCCAAGGCCTATTGGGATCTTAGTTTCGACAAGGAAGGACTCTGCTACGGATACGGTGCGACCACTGCCGAAGAATTCTACGCGACATATTCCAGCGCCTCTTTAAGTAATATGTTTCTCGATATAATCATACTCGCCATTCCTATTCATCTATATTTCAAACCCGGGACCGATACCAAAGCGAAACTTGGTCTCCTGGGCATCCTGACCATGGGCGCCATGACCAACGGCCTGGCCATCTGGCGCGTCGCCACCATTGTCGAGCACAAGGCCGCGACCTACCCGACCCTCGACCCGACATGGTACGGCCCCATAAGCATCCTGCTCGCGAGCTGCGAGGTCGACCTGGCCACCATCTGCGCCTCGGTGCCGGTCTTCTGGCCCATTCTGACGTCCAACCTGGACCGCATCTTCATCACGCGGGAGATTAAGATCGAGAGGAACCACCGCTTCTCCAATATCGACGACGAAAACGACCGGGCCTCGTCGCTCGAGCGGGTCCACCGGTTCTACTCGCTGGACGACCCCGAAGCCGGCCGGCCGACAAGCGTGCTCACGGCGTGGGGGGCCTTTTGCGCGGAGCAAAAGCACAGCCGGGAGACGCTGGAGCTGAAGGAGGTCAAGGCGACTTACAAGAGTGAGCACTATAAGGACAGCTACGTCATGGCCCAAGTCGATCCGTTAAGCGAGGAAGGAAAGGTTGAGTCGAGTGTCGTAGCTGAGCGGCCAAAGAAAAAGAATCCGACTTGGAAATAATGTTTAGACCGCTCAGTCTACCAAATCCAACAATAAAGAAAGAAAAAATGTAATTCACCTGCCCATGTTTGGTCAGAGTTGTGCATGTGATGAGCGCAAGACGATTGCAAGAGAGCTGAATCTTCCAAGTGGATGCTGCAGATTTACCTGCATGACTCCACGTGGCAATGCACTATATTTCCAGATAAGCTTTGTGCTGCTTCCAAAAACCACATAAATGCACCGTCTTCTGAGTCAGAAAATATCAATTGAAGCTTTGGCATTGACGCATGCTGTGGTAATCATCATGAAGACGGAAACCTCGGTTTGGTTTACGTACCCTAGCTTGCAGCTATAGCTCCGTGTCGCGCCCATGACGTCATCAGCAAACACGGAGCTATACTCTGGTTTTCCGTCCTCCAAGATTGTAAACAATTGCATTCTCTTTTCCTTCTTGACCATTGAAACAACAATAATCTCGTTTAATTCCAACGGCCTAAACAATTAAGCACAGCAAATATGTCTATCGCTGCTTTCCGCAAGTCGCCCGAACAGTAAGTCCAGCCTGTAGAGGACTTCCCCTTCTCATGACGCGCAAAATGCTAAACCTGGACGCTATAGTGAGGACCTCGCCAAACTGGCCGAGGAGCACATGAAGCACGATCTCGAGCCATCGGATCGCGAGGTTCTGCAAAAGGCTGCCGGAAAGGTCACCGTCCCGGCCACCATTGGCACACTCGTGGGCTTGGGACTGGGCATCTACGCGGCCTTTCGGTTGAGAAAGGCTCGCTTGAGCATGTTCAACGCGTTCCGGGCCACCGAGAAGCCTACACACGTCGTCTTTGCGGGTGGTAGACAAGGTATGACCGGCATCAATCGTTCAGATACTTATCGTTTCAAATGCCTATGCTAAACCTCAACTGTAGAAGCTGTTCCAGACATTACGCCGTACCTCAGGCCTACGCGACTGGGAGATTGGGCGACGTACATCTTCTTCGGCCTGGGTGGTACCATGGTCTTTGGCGAGCTGGGCTTCCTGCTGGGCACCTGGTCGGCCGCCCGGACCATTGCCAGTGACCCGGCGAGGAAGAAGAGAATCGAGACGGCGTACAGAAAGTTCAAGGCCGACTACTTGAGACAGGAGGCCAAGCGCTTGGACGAGGGCGGCTCGGTCTTTTCCTCGTAGGCAATGATATCTAGGCAAGATGTCAGCCCTTGATCAGCAGTTACTGTACATCATGTACGTGTGCCGCGGTCTCACTCAAGACGGCCACAGTATAATCGGCGAAAATTATTATTATAAGCTGGGCAACCCTAAACACCAAGAACATTTGGGAGACCTAATACTACATACTCCTCTAATTCGATAGTAATTCTCAAGCAGCACTTTCGATTGCACTTTCGACATACTACTCGAAAAGACGAGCTGTGCAAGAGAACCGGCCGTGTACGTCTGCGCGGGTGCCGCGAATCCTTCGGTTGTGGCATATTCTCCGAACCTTCCGGATTCTCACAGCAGCGCTAACAATGCACGGCGGCTCAGCAGCATTACCCCATTCGCCAAATGTATATGCAATGTGAAACGATGATCCTGAAGAGAACGAGCGATACTCGGCGGTGAGGTGTGGGGTAATCCAAGTAATCTCCAAAAGCTTCTCGTCTCAAATACAATCTTTCGACTGCCCTGAATTACCAGCCAGTCAGTCACTTGGGTTCACTAAAAAAAAAAAACACTAGTCTGCTACTATAATCTGATACATCATATTTTACTTCCCCAAAACCTGATACTATATATTTTCACTTCCTCAAAGTCAACATCATGAACGGCACCCCTCAAGGACCAGTATCCAAGCTGCCCCAGCTGCACCAGTTCTACACGGGTCACAACGACGAGGGCAAGGCCGTCGTGGCCGAGCACCAGGACTTCAACTGGAAGCGGTACGCCGACGGCGACATGGGCTTCAGCGTCGTGTACACGACGTCGCAGACGCCGCCGGACCTGAACCAGGACCGGGACATTGCCCAGCACAAGGAGACCCTGGCGGGGGGCACCCTGGGTCTGGTGAACCCAAACGGCTCGGTGCTGCGCTGCGTCGACTTTGCGCCCGGCTTCAAATGTGATATGCACCGCACGCAGAGCCTCGACTACGGCATCGTGCTCGAGGGCAGCGTGGAAATGGTGCTCGACTCGGGGGAGCGCCACCTCATGAAGCGCGGCGACGTGGCGGTCCAGCGCGCGACGCAGCACCAGTGGGTCAACACGTCCGAGACCGAGTGGGCGCGCATGATGTTTGTGCTCCAGGACATCAAGCCTCTGTACGTCGGCGGCAAGGAGTTTGGCGAGGACCTCGGGGAGAAGCCCATGGTTCCTCCGAGCCGACGATCTTGAGCGTCAAAGTACATTCATCACGGAGTTGGGATGACTCGGTATGGCTAGCCCGATTATACTATAGCCTAGCCGCGGGATCTGAGGTAACAACTGCTTGGAGAAGAATTGAGTCAATCAATAGGCTTTGATGGGAGTTGTCGAGGTCTTGTCACAAATAAAGCAGCCCCAATCTCCAAATGACAATGCAGATTTTGATCTCAAGATTCTTTGTTGCGCTACTTCGGCTCTTGTTCCAGTCAGAGACAATAGTTCTTGTTCTTTGGTGGTAGGGGTATAAGATGTGTCAACATGGGTCGCTACGTCGACTTTCATGGAATATCTTCAGGAACAGGACAATAATTAAACAGAAAACCCAGGTAAGACTTTCAGTATTCAGTCATACACAACACCAACTGGCCCAAGAAAACCTGCACGCAGAATCACACTTTTCCCCCAACATGCTCTCTAGATCCAGCTCAAATGCCTCCACGCGGTCGATTCGCGCTGGTGGCAAGTCCAAGACCACCACATCCTACGTCTGCAAGCATGAGTCCATGAACAACCGTCTCAACTCTGTGGTATCTGGTATACCGCTAGAGATGAAGACGAAAAAGTGCCCCGACTGCCAGACGGCGACGCCGGTAGGTACAATTAGACTCCTGGCCGCGTTGAGCAAGGACGAGGTAATGAAGAACGTGGACGCGGCCACAGCACGAAAGCTCGCCGAGTCCCTCTTTGAGCGTCTCGCCGACCGCCGACGCAGCGTGCTCAAGGACGACTGGGACGAGATCAGCATGTCGTGGGCCACTCTGTGTTACCTCTACGTACCCGTCGGGGAGCTCAAGCACGTCTGCGGGACCCTCAAAAGTCGATACGGCGCTGGCATGGACAAGCAGATCTTGCAGATTCTTGCGCGGGCGGCATGTGTACAAGAAAATGTTTGGGAGATTTTCGAACCGAAGGATACACCCATGTTTTCGACAGCGAACCACATTGTCGCGGATCTCCGAAGAAAGAACGAGCAGGTTGAGCGGTTTTCGCAGGTCGAAGACATCTTCATTGCGGCCAAGGAGCTCGGAGGACTCTGCGATACTACCGTTGCAGTATACAACAAGGTATCGCTTCGTCTCGATCGTTGGGACAGCTCACACAAGGGAAGTGGACACTAGTGGTTTTCTTTCTTGTCAATTACAGTACATTACATATCAGCCTTATTCTTTGTGTATCCTTTACTAGCATATATACAACACGCGTTTAATGTCAACGGTGATGCCCTGATTGCGCAGTCTAGTTGCCCACATCTGTGCTTTCATTCGCGTTGCCTGCCAATCCCATCATTGAGCAACGAAACGTTCCATTACTCGTCGGGGGTCCTGTACGGTTGCGAGTCTGGTCTCCACCGAAGAAGGTATAATAACCAACCAGAAGTCTGCGCATGGATATATCAGAATTCTTTTTTTGTTTTATGTTTTTATTCTTTCCGTACTCTTGTTCTTGGTAGTGCGCAGAGTTCTGCTTGGTTGGTATAGCTATTTCTCATGATGGGATAAGAGATGTCCCAAGAGTGGTATCAAAGAAATGTTTGCCAATAGTAAACAAAGACAAAAGAAAGTCAAAGTTAGAGGGAACTGGAAAAATCATTCTGCCAAATAAGTATCTGATTATGATTGTTGAAAAGGCCATCAAAGGCCTCACCATGCCTCCTTTGCAAGGCAAAGTACATTGACGTTGCTAACAATATGTTTCTAGCATATAAATCGCAATGGGCTCGACGAGTTCTTTGCCCACCTAATCATCACTGCGCTCCAGCGAGGTCCATCTCCCCGTGGTTGCCTGAAGCTTTGCCTGAAGCTGTCTGGGGCCTCGGGATCGATATCTGAGAGTCGAACAGAGTAGAGTTGCCCTAACGTCTGAACCCAAAAGAAGTTGATCGCCTCGTGTCTTCGCGAGATTTGTTGAGTTTCCCTTGTACTATCAAAGTAGCATTTGACCAGCCTGGCGATACGAGGACGAATTGTTTACAGACCTTGGTTACTTCAACTCTGGTACTGTGGACCAATCAGCTCAGATGCTTGCACACATGGCAATATTGCCAAAATCAGCATTCCCAATTGTGTACTCCATGAATTGATCGTGTGAATCCATTCTCTACTTGGTACCTCACCCAAGTACTATCCTCTGTGGCGCGCCGCATGTTTGTTCCCAGATATCCTCTGAAATTCTTCCCGCTGCTTTCCTATACATCACACCGTCTCTGGTTTCTACCCAGAGAACATTGTAAAATGAATATGTCTCATTTCCCCACTCTGACCATCTGTTGGGATCGATACTCTTTGAATTTAAAGGCCCCAGGTCTACATTGATCTGTTGACCTCTCGTTTCTTTCCGCTTGAAATTTTCGGAGTTCAATGGCTCTGGATGTAGAATAATCTCCTGACTTTCGTTTTTTTCTAGCGAATCGTCGGCATCCTCTTCCCATCCCCAGGGCATGCTGTAAATTACACCATCATCTACGATCTCTGCGGACCTAGGCTGATCGCCGGTAGATGGCGCAAACACGTAATAGGATGGGTTGGTATGATAAGCCCCCATGGGTAGACTGTACATACCACGGATGTCGACGCTGGCTTCATAGGTGCCAGCAGCTTCACGGCGACTCGCGCTGCCCTTTGATATCGCAATCAGCTGAATAGCTTCACCAATTTCGACAGTCGTTTCTTCATCCATCACTTTCAGCAATCCAGCCCATCTCCCACAGCCATCTTCAAGCGTGATGACTGAGTTGCAATCCTTATGCGCTGGCTCACTCATGTAGATGGTGGTTTTTCTCACAGTATATAAGGGAAAGCCGATAAGATAATCAGCGTGACAAAATCTATCCCGACCTTGGCAACAAAGCATCCTCCGGATGTTGAAATGTGCCATAGTTGTGGTGCAGGATAGAAAGGCTGCATCGCTCACACTTGTGTATGCCGGCGAATAGGTGTTACCTGTGGGAATTGGGTAGCGGTACCAGGTGTTTTCTTGGCCACCATGTGAGAACCATGTGATCGGTTTGGATGCTGGCTCTGCGTAATCTTTTTCTGGAATGCCCGCACGTCGTCGCTGCCAGTTTCCTCGCTGCCAGCCCAACTTCTGGTTCTGCCAGGCGGCTACCTCACTGGTGTTTACGAATTCGAAAGCCGACTTCCGAGACCAACCCTCTGGCAGGTCTCTAGCGTACGGATTCTTCTGTAATTCTTTGCAAGAGTCCATTAATTGATGTTCTCTCAATAGTGTTCCGGGCGACTGGTCCTTGTCTGATAATGCATACCAGTCAACCAGCTTTGAGGTTCTCCAGGACGACTGATGCGGGACTGATGTGCCGTTTATTACTTCCTTAACTTCATAATCAAGACCACTGACCATGCTTTCGGGGTCAATAAGACATTGCCATCCCACCCAAGACCAAGAAGGAAGCGGCGCTGGTGGAGCAATGTATCTGCCCGTGTCCTTTGAAACTCGCCTCCTTGCTTTTCGAAGTGGTTGCCAAAGAAGTGCATCATCGAGGAAGACGACTGGAAGTCCACAGACGAATGCACTCGAAGATCCTTGTGTCACGGATTGGAGCACCCCAGAAAAGGCAGGAAGCGCGTCCTGAGAATATGTCAGGTTGCGGTGATTGTACCGGCAAATCAGCTCCACGTAAAGTCTCAAATTGGGAATAGACGGAGACTTGAGCGCATGCGAGAGTTCTCTGTGCTTGTTCACTTCCACCGAATGATGAACATGGGACGCAATACCTAAAGTGTCTTCTCCCACCATGAATGCCGGGGATTCATTGCGATCAATGCCTGAGGTTCCCTTGACTCTGCGCTTGTACTCGTCAACTCCTTTGATTTTTGCTGAACTAGTCCACCACACGGAGCATTCGCAGCTCCAGAAGGTAGTGTCGTCGATAAAGTTGATGGATCGTTTTGAAAGCATTTGCTCCTGGAATGTCCAACCCCTAGAGGCCCAGTGTGATGCAAGGAGCGAGCCATAGAGACTTTGCGCATCTGTGTAAGTCGAATAATTTGTGAGTCGGTGTCGTGGACGTCGAGGCCTGCCGCCAGATTTTCCTCTCGCGTGATCAGCAGTCTTTGAGACAAACAGCCCTCCGCTTGTAGTGGCTGCAATGATTGTAACACAAGCCCCGGAGTAGATTTCCTTCATGGCCTCGACCCTGCTTCTCGTTGTTTCTGCGTGTTGGACAATGCATAGACAATCAACCCAAAGATATCGTATGCCAGCTTGAAGAATCAGATCTAGCGAGTCTTTCACGACGATTGGCACCCCCGTCATCCCACCGGTGGACAGGAAACCAGGCTTCTGAAATGCCTCCACATTGTCACTTCGAAGCATCAACCTGTCCGACGTTGCTTGGCCGCTCTGCTGCGAGGGTAATTCCCAGACGTAACTGAGGGCGGCATATCGTTGAACTGAGTAACCTGGAACGATACAACCTTCCTGAGCATCGATCACCCAGTCCGGTATTTGCCATGGAGGCCGTTCGGATATCGGTATAATTTTGCACCTGTCATCATGGTGTGCATCGCATTGCTCGAGCCATTTCTTGAGAAGTGAAACGAATCTTTCGATTAAGGACTCGTCTATCGCCGGTTGCGGCTGCAGCGAGGATATCGTGGTCATAGCAGACGGCTGTCTTTGAAGGACCGATGGTGTTAGCCTAGGCAGTCGAGCGTATATATATCGATATATGGCGATTCATAAAAGTCCAAAAGTTGTTGAAAGGCGGAAAATGCCCGAAGTGATAATACGAATATTGAAAGCACGGGGAAGATGGGTGTCATTTATCAAAGCAGATCTGTTCAGGTCTCCTTTTGATCGACCAAAGATCGGTGAGTCAGTCAGCAGGGGAGTCTTACTTGATCACGCATTGGAACCGCCAACTGGCATAACTGGTTAGATCATAGGCCATAGCCGCAATACCTAGATTCGGCCAATGGTGCACAATGACCTATAAGCTCTTTCGGATCTCGTCTGATCTGATCCAATATCTATATTATTTGTCGTAGGCTTGCTGCGAAGTTCTTACACATGTTCGTGTCATGCAGTACATTCGCGTCGTAAGCCTCAGTGATTCTTATGGCTTAGCCTTACTATTCAGGATGCGCAGGAACGCAACATGGGTTGCTACGAATCATCAACCTGGTATGCCAAGGAAACGGACACCTGTGGGCGCAGAGGAGAACAAAGAAAGGGGAATGAAATAAAGAGACCGCTTCTGGATGTTGAGTCCTTACTTTCCGTATCTTCATCCTGCGTTATCTGTAATCATTGCGAATAAATATACACTATATGCACCAGCTCTTTACTAATATGATCTGTGGGAGACGATTGGACCAATGGTGCAGATAGTGCTCGTCTTCCTACGTACGAAGTAGGTAGCCGAATGCTGGTATGGCTAGCCGTGCTGACTTTCACGACTGCGAGACGTTGCAACTTAGAAGCTCACACGGAAACAGCATGGAAGTCGTCGATAGTTAATGCCCTTTATTCGTTAGATATAGTTTATGCTCCAAGTATTTCATAATCACGTAATCGAATTATAGTTCATATGAATCTCCGATGAGATAGAACCAGTCTCTAAGCGGTATAAGTCAGGCCCGGAGGCGGCGTTTAGGGGAGTGAGACGGGCTCTTTGGGTCAGCTAGATTAGTGGGTCACTGGCTACTCCGAGCCTCGGCAAAACTCCACAGGTCCCGTCACCTGGGGGTCGTCGTCGGTATGCCGCAACGTCAGTAAATATATTACCATAACCCCAGCATTTGACTGCACTTTTATTCATCAAGTTGATCATCTACTACTGGAGACGTGTTATACGACAAGAATATCAGAAATCCAGTAAAGAGCCATATTGAGCAAAAATGGTTGCCTCGTTAGCAGAGCAGCTGGCCGTCGAGGAGATCGGACCTGGCGAATATGCATCACGGATCCCTCCTGAGCGCATGGGAAATGCGCTGCCCATCGCCTACGGAGGCTGTACTCTGGGGATAGCCGTTCATTCTGCCTGCAAGACAGTGCCCCCGACGCATCGGCTCTATTCTCTCGTTGGACATTTTTTGGGACCGGCATCGACCACAGAAAAGCTCTACTGTACTGTGCACTCGTCACGGGATACAAAGACGTTTGCTACACGACGGGTGCAAGTGAGCCAAGTTCGGCCTGATGGAAAGAAGCGCGTGTGCCTTGAGCTGCTGGCCGACTTTCAAATAGAAGAGCCGGCCATGCTCAACTACTCTGCGCCGCCAGTGCTACAGTACTCGGGACCAGAAAAGAGTCGGCCATTCGAGGCGCTGGCGCGAGAGGCAGTCGCGCAGGGTACCATGGACGAAAAGTCTGCCAATGCGGTCATTGAGTCATTTGCATTGGGTGACTCCTTCTTTGACACAAGATTGTGTCCAGAGGGAGTCTCGGGTCAAAACGTCGGGGGCGCCAACAAGCAAAAGCAAACGACGCAAGAACACCTCCCCCTCACCGACAAGACGTCGGGCGACTGGAGCCGGACGCGTGTTCCGCTAGAGTCCCGAGACGAAAGGGCGGCTGCAGTTGCCTTCCTGCTCGATGGTGGTCTCGCTTTCCTGCCGTTGGGACATAGCCACAAATGGCTCGACGACTCGGCGGCTTGCAGCTCGTTGGATTTTGCTTTGCGCCTCTTTTCATCCGACATTGACTTGAATTCTTGGCATCTGAGGGAACGCAGAACTACAGCAGGAGGACTGGGCAGGACATATACAGAGGCCAGACTTTGGGATGAGAAGGGCCACCTAGTAGCGTCCATGACACAGCAGTCCATAATGCGGCCGTGGCCAGAGAGCAAGACTAAAGGAAAGCTATAGACGATAACCACCTATGATACCCGAATATAGAGCATGGTCTAAAAGAATTGTTGCCACCCCTTTTTCTTGTAATTTTGATACTGCATACATGGTATCTGAGCAGTCCAAGAACACCTTGCGTCTTGGAAACTAGTACCAGCAATCATGCAAACCAGTCTAAGAGAGCCATGCTGTTTGACCGACTATTCGTTTTCGAGCTTGACGACAGGCTTTCGTTTGGCTGGTGTTGTGATCCCACTCCCTCGACATTGCTCGCCTTTAGAGCAGTCAAGGACGTAACGCAGTGTCGTAACATAATGTCCGGTGGTAGGCAATTACGTGTAGGCCAATAACGCTTTTTCGTAATTCTGCGTGTTGCATCCGAATTGCGTGAGCTGCAGGGCTTCTGTGCCAACAAGACCTGATGCTATCTTTTGATGTCTTGCGGAGAGCCTTCAATGGACTCTTCAGGCTTTGTATAGCTGCATTTGACCGTCCTCTGTGGACTTACTCGGATGAATCAAGCAATCAATGCTGCCCGTTCCCAAGGTGGCATGATCCCTCAGATCCAAAGGAGTGGAGCTGGCGAGGCTCAAAGCCATTGCACTCGTCCAAAAATATCTGTGTGATTTTCGTTGGAATTTTGATCTCAATCTGTCGGCTTCCTGGGATCGTAAACCTCGTATCCTTCGTCTTCGGTATCGCTTTCGTCTTGGAGGCCAACGATCTTCTTCTCCTTGACTGTGTCTTTTGCAGCAACATCACCGGTGCTCTTTTCGTCTTCGCCACCAGCAGGGCCAAAAGCACTCTTGAACCCGCTCTTCTTGAAGCCGCCCTTCTTAAAGCCTCCGCCCGCTCCTCCAGAAGCGCCGCCGCCGCCACCACCACCACTACCACTTGCGCTGCCTTCGCCCAGCTTGATGCTGATAAGACCGTCGGATTTCTGCTCTGCCTTTCTAGCGCGCGCGGCAGCCGTGGGATCCTTCACCATTTGCTTCATGTCCCTCATGCGCTGGCGATGCGAGTGGTCGTACGACGAGAGGTGGGCTTCATAGTCGTTCATACGGCTGTAGCCCTTAGAGCACAACTCGCAGTAGAAGGACTGCCTGGCTGCGCGGGCCGAGGCCGTCTGCGCGCTCGGGAGGGTCTGATGTCGCGGCGGCATTGTGTATGTTGTGACCAGGAGTAATCGAGTATGATGGAAGGGATTTAGTCGCGACGCAATAGTACAGTATGTTACAGTCGTGGGTAGTAGCTTTATGCCTTGTGGACGAATGGTTTGTTGGTTGGTGTTTTGGTGTGTTGAGGTTAAGCTTCCAGATTGCGATGTCGCTAAGATCGGCTTGCAGCGGACATTTAGAGCTGGATAGGCTAATGGCAGCTCTGAAATTGGCGAGTTGCCATTGGATCTCAGTCGAAACAGCGCTAAAGAGATCCCTGCAGGATCGCCGTCCAGTGCCATTACGTAGGTGATTTCCAGCGCGCTGACCGCTGTAGGTACCAAGTTGAGACACTCGCGACAGCTTCAATTTTCTTGCTTGTTGTTGTACATCACTATCAACTCAAGCATTGCTTGTGCTACCACAAGGCCAATATGGAGTCACGAACTCCAGCGTTAACGCACAAAGCCTCTCAGGAGACCATGATATCACTCCTGCAGTTGGATCCCCAACCCATTGCAGAAAGCCCATCTCAAGAAAAACCACTGCCACCGCTGCCCGAAGAAAACCTGGATGAGTCTACGGGCTCGCTCAACTCACAGTCCACCTTTGGATCGTCAAGCCTGCACTCGTCGGCTCTAGGTCTGAGCGGCAGCAATCATGGGGCAGTATATTACTGTTTGTTTATTCCTTCCTCCTGCTTCCTCTGTCGCATACTAATCGGTTTGTAGTGACGAGAATCCAACGCTACTCTTCCTACACATTCACCGCCTTCGCCGGGCTGCACATGGTGAACACGTCCTTGATACCCCTAATCTACCAAAATGTACCATACTCGGAGCCCTTCCTCCTCATGGCCCGCGAGATCTACCAGACCAGCGTTTCCGAGCCTCTCCTCGTCGGTCTCCCCATCGCGGCACACGTGCTAGCCGGCTTCTCGTTGCGCCTCGTCCGGCGGTCCCAGAATCTAAAGAGATACGGCGGTGCCACGCCGGGCATGTACGCTCTGCACCGATCCAAGACGTCGTCCACCACTTCCTCGGACAAGTCCAAGAACGGCCTGCGGATCTGGCCGCAGCTGTCCAACGTGTCCATCTCGGGTTATATTCTCCTCCCGCCGCTACTGGCGCACATATTTATAAACAGAGTCTTACCTCTCATGGTGGAGGGAGACAGCTCAAATATCGGCCTGGAATATGTGGCACACGGATTTGCGCGTCACGGCATCCAACCCTGGATCGCTTACACGCTTCTGCTGGCGGTCGGTGTGGGACACATGGCTTGGGGATGGGCCAAATGGTTGGGTGTTGCTCCCCCGGTGAACTGGAGGAGGACTACAGTTGACAAGCAACTTCGAAAGAGGAGGAGCCGAGCCTGGTGGTCCATCAACAGCGTTGCGGCCGTGGTGGGACTCGCCTGGGCCGCTGGCGGACTCGGAGTTGTCGCCCGGGCTGGAGCTGCTGATGGGTGGCTCGGAAAAGTATACGACGGGATATATGCTCGAATTGGGCAATGAGTGAATGCCTTGAAACTCCGCGATGTATTATGATCATGTAGAAATCTCAAAACAGCGTCATAGAACTGTATAATAGCATAAACAATCCCAAGGTTAACAGTTTCCTCAAATCATATAACCCTAATACTGGGCTCCCTATGAGATACTATGCCATTACATCAATGCGACGAACTTTTCGGGTAGAGACTGGTGATCTTGCAATTGCAACTTTGATTCTGAATGCCATGGAACTTCGCATATTCGGTGATTATGACAGCATCCGCTTCTGGGCGGAATTTACTGATACAAACATGAAATTGGCAAGAACCGCCAGTTTCTCGAATCATTGCTCTCCATAAAATATGTACAAGGTCCTTAAATTGGCAGAGTATGCGGCTGGTGGGTATGCTATGTACCTGAAAGAGTATTGAAAGTGGACCCAGCATAGTGGTTGAACGAAGACGGAGTTCTGAAAACAGTAGAGCAAAACTTGCGGTAAGATTTTTGAACCAATATGAAAATAATGTTTTCATGCTCTGTAGAGTCAAGATCCGTTTCAAGAACCAAGCTGAATCATCTTACAAATCAACTTACTGTCCCCGGGCGGTAAACTGCATGAGTACAAGAGTATCTCGGACTTGACGATAACATTTATGCAGCCGCCGTCAGCTGCCGGTGCAAAACTACAGAGTATGGTTCATTGCGATACCGGGCAATTTTCCATTCGAGTATACACATTTCTCTGTATAAATCAACCATCTCAACAATACGACGAGCGCGACATATTTTGAGCATATGGAAAATTCTGAATTACCACACTCGCCAAAATGTCGCAAATCCTGCCTCCAGATCTATTAGAGTTGCAGCTCAGCCAAATCGACCTTCTCCTGGCCATGTACCCAGAGGATGCACAATTGGACTCAGGCTCTGATGCTTCTCGGACGAGTCTTATGGAATGGGTCGAAGGGGCGTCAGAAAAGCCAGCGCGTGTGCCGTCGACGCTATCAATATCGCTCAATCTCGATCTATCCAGCGAGGTGGACGAGCCGGTGGGGACGCGGTCGATAGTGTTGGAACTTACCGTGCCAATTCAGTATGAAGGACCAGAACCGCCAGCTGAACCCTCTCCGGTGCGCATCAGGATGATACAGCCGGGTTGGATGAGCAAGGCCGAGGTCACGGTCGTCCAGGCCGAGATACCAGATGAGGACCTCCTGGGCGGCATCGAGTTTGTGCGGGAGGCTTGCGTACAGCACATCAAATCTAGCCGCGATGCTGCTGCCGCTGCTAGTACTACAACAGTCGGTTCAAACTCCACGATCGAGCCTCTGGTCCGAGTCTGGTTCTACTTTCCGTCGATAAGCACGCGCTCCAAGAGGGACGATCTCATCAACCACGGACCCTCGTACGGGCTGAGCGGCTTCCTGCTGGCCGGCAAGCCGGGCATCCTATGCCTCGAGGGCGGCTCCAAGCGCATCGACGACTACATGAAGTTCATCAAGACGGACAGCTGGGGCGACATTCCCGCGCACCACAAAAAGGTCAGCGAGCGCCACCGGGAGACGGGCGGCCAGGTCCGGCGCGTGTTTGACGGCATGCAGGAGATTACGGACCTGCTCGGCGAGCGGCGCGGCGAGCGGGCCAACCGCAACGATATGAAGGCCGTGGAGTCGTGGCTCGAGCAGAGGGGCCTCGGCGACGCTTTCAAGAAGGTGCTGATGTGATTCCAGCCGTAACAGAAATCTTATGGCAGCCGAGTTGCCATGTGAAGCTCATTGGGATAACCAGCTTCATCGTTTTCAACATTGGCTCACTCGATGCTGAATTTCGTCTCTAATGCCCAGATACCGTACGTCTACCACAGTCGCAGACGGTACGGAGAGGTCCCGGAGTGCTAGGTAACTGTGGTCGAGCAATCCACCACTCGGGGTTTGCTTCCGGGTGGTACGAAGTCCTGCACGAGGCACTCGTTGAGGAAGAAAGAGAAGGAACGCCAAAATGTCATACGGCTGTGCAACCATAGTGGTTCGATAACGCAACGTACGTATCGAAATGTACGGCCGCATAAACATTCCCGGTGCATGAGAGATAGCTGTCGAGCATATCATCTTGTCGATTCCGGAGCAGGATAAATCTGGTGTCAAAATCTCCTCGTCCGGTTTGGACACAAGCATTGAGAAGAAGTGCCTTGTCGGCATGTTCAGCTGACTGTTTCACACGTTTGGCTGTTCGTTGTCTGGTTGTAAAGTGGATCTACACGGGTTTCCCAAAGAAGACGTTTATAAATACCTAGTGGCGTCTTTCCAAACGCCGCTTTACAGTCTATAATTCAAGCTTCGGCCTTTCTCAGCTGTGTCATAAAATGACTTGAACATTGAAAGTTGCCATGTTTCACAATTTGATCATGAAAATTCCCAGAAATTTGGGCAATGGGCTGTACATACCTACTCAGTAGACTATGACGACGGACGTCCGGTGACGGCTTGGGGCCTCCCCCGCTGACTGGAACCCAGCTCCAACTTTCCCGCGTCGCACAACATAATCCAGCCGTCCCAAGCCATTGGCGATATCTACACTTTCCGTCTGTCCAAAATCGGGAGAAATCCTTGCGCATTCATGACATCTAGTCACCACTAGCAATCGAATTCTTAAAGGAAGATCATGGCTAGCGGGGCATTTGAACAAGCAGTCTCGGTGGTGAGGACGAACCCGGTGGCAACGGGTCTCATCACGACCGCAGCCATCAGTATCGCGTGGTTGGTTCTCACATAGGTCACCCATTTTGAGAAGACCTCAGGCTCATCATCTCACGCAGGACAATCAAAGACTTCTCCGACTGGAAATCCTTCGGGACCGGCGGCACACCTCCAACATGGGCGTGAGTAAACAGCTCGGGATCCAGGTCATACTCCAAGATGGGTAAAAAAGATAAAGAATTGACTAACAAAAAGCTTGCTCGCATACACAGCGGCTACTGGAGGATGACCAAGCTGAGGGTAAAGGCGCTCCTGGCCAATGACGACCTCCTGGACACATCCGTCTACGACAAGACGTCGGGGCCGTTCCACCTGACCCAGCTGCCCCGGCGCGGGTCGCCGCGGCCGCGCCTGATGCCGCGCATCTTGCCGCAGCGC
>JAANBA010000482.1:0-24302 GCA_014621435.1 Neopestalotiopsis clavispora
GATGGCCAGCTCGGCCGGGTCCGTCGTGGTGGGCGGGTCGGGGGTGTAGGGGACGCGCATCTTGGCTGCTGGCGTGGTGGTGAAGGTGCGCTGCGAGAGGTATCTTGGATGGGAGAAGTAGTTCTTCTTGTGACCTTGTCCGCAACGAGTAGTATTGCGGATCAAATGAGACGCCAATAGAGTGCGAGATGAATTGAGTAAGTTGTGATGAGGAGGCATGAGCCGAAGTCGCTGCGGTGTTGTTACCAAAAGTTAATATCTCATGAGATCTATCACCCCCGCGATCTTGTGAGTAACCTCGGCGGGCAATCGTGGGGCCTCAGGTCCCGAATTTCGGAGCCGGGCGTTGTCTGCGGAATATAGCTTAAGCGGGATCGCGGAGTGCGGAGAGGCTCGGAATAGCGTTAAGTAGTATAAGTTTAACTTTGACGTATAAGTCATCGCATATTGAATGAGGTCCCGCTAATTACTCGGTTAACGTCTGGTAAAGAATGACTTCAACCAATAATTGGAAAAGACCATTGGCAGATTATACTATGATATATCAGATTGTGTACATCATTAGAATAGTCCAAAAACGTTGAGATTTGACGCTTGTGTGCATAGAGATCTGCTTTCTATGGATCCGTATTCCAATCTCTATGCATGCAGCTTTCTGTGGCTCGCGATGCACAGGAACGCCAATATTTCCGTTACTTGTATGTTTTGCGATGCATTCAGGTTCTCCCACACAGGTAAATAATGACTCAAGCCTCAATCTCTCCCGGCGCCTTCTTGCGGATATCCACCCAGCCCATCCCCCAAGAAGCAGCGAAACAAATCCCACCGACCGCCACCAGCATGTAAAACACGGCATTGATGCTCTTCGAGTATGCGAGCAGCAAACCCCCAAGTTCCGGACTACCAGCTGGCAGCAGAGCCCGTACCGCTTCGGCGCTTCCACCTGCTGCGAGCGCCGCCTCGGGGCTAACCGATGGTGCCAGAAGCGAGACCTGCTGAGCCAGTGTCTGCGTGAAGATGGCGTTTCCCACGATATTGGAGATGGCCGCCATCATGCTTTGCACAAACACCAGGAAGGCCATGACGACTGCATTCTGGGCTGGCGTGACGGCGTTTTGCATCGAGATCACAGCCTATAAATCATGAGTTCTTGGTTCAAAAGCCGACATCACATAGCTATGGGCGAGTTTTCGAGGAAATTTTGAGCATAACTTACTGTTTGTAGCGCCATTCCACGTAGACCAAAGAGTATTTGATATCCGATCCACTCTGCTCTTGAAGTATTCGGACCCCAGGTTGATATGAGACCACAGGCAACGGCCGTCACGGCTGCGCCAAGGATACCAAATGGAAGATAATACCCGAGTCTTGTCACTAGATATAATATGGATCAGTCTCCAAGCTTTTTTATCATCATCAAATGTGATATCATGGACAATACCGATAAGCCAAGTGCTTGGTACTGAATCGGCGAAGGGTGGACCCGACTTACCAAGTGCACCAGATATAATCAAGGTCAGCAGCTGGGTCAGAATAGAGGGTAGCGTGTAAACACCACTGAGCGAAGGACCAACGCCCTTGACAGCCTGAAAAAAGATGGGAATATAAGTGGCCCCAACAGCATTGGTAATGAAGAGGAAGCAGTTGTGGATAGTGCTTGTCCACACGATCCGTTTCTTCACGAGGTGGAAAGGTATGAGAGCATTTTCGCCAACATGGCATTCCCAGAAGGCGAACAGAATCGACGTCACGCCAGAACCGACAAACAAACCAATGACGATTGGCGAGCTCCAGCCATACTCGTCTGATCCCCACTGCAATGCAAGGAGGAACATGACAGTAGCTGGCGCAAATAATGCGCAGCCCGTAAGATCGAGATTCGGTATGATACTACGGAACAGTGCAAGTGAAAATGGTGGCTTGAGTGTCTCGTCTGGAATGTGTGTAAAGCACAGAAACAGTACGGAAACTGCGCCAATCGGGAGGTTAATGTAGAAACCTGAAATATGTCAGTCAAGAAGCAAAGAGTGTACGGAACCCCAAAGGATGAGAGTCAATATACTCACACCATCGCCATGTTGCGTATTGCGTCAAGACGCCACCGATAAGTGGACCGACAACTATGCCAATCTGGCCGACTAAAAATGATCATTAGTCTATCGTAAATCCCTCACGTCGATAGTTTATACTGACTTGCAAATACTATACCAGTATACACTATAAGCAATGACTTCACATTAGCGCCGACGATTTCCATGCAGCCATGTTCTTGACAACTCACAAGGCCGCTTCTGTAAAGGCACTGCGCCTGCAATGAGCGTCAACGCCCCATTCTCCAAGCCTGAAGTTCCAAGCCCGGCAACGGTACGACCGATAATGAAGAAGGTCGATGAAGTCGCAACACCACAGAGCAAGGAGCCGACTTCAAAAATGGCGACAAAGACCAGGAAAGTTCGCTTGGCGCTGAGATAGGTGTATAGCTTTCCGGTGAGAGGCTGAAGAGCGGCACTATGAAGAATTTACATCACTACCCTGTTTTGCATATGAAGTGAAATGTTTGGAAATTTTGGTGTCGCAGTAATCTGGGTATGAGCAGGCCAAATGCTTACCATGAAAGCTGGTAAGCTCCTCCATACCATCCAACACTGTCATGGTACATAGGTTAGCGGAGCTCTTATGCTTGTATGACTCTGTACATACTCTTGTAGTCTATGAAAGTCGCTCGTAATGTAAGGGATGGCCTAGAAGCGAGATCGAGAACGGCGCTCGTCAGCCATTTGACCTTTGGGCCCTAAACTATACTTGTTGTAGACTTGACGATGTAAGGAAATGGGGCGGGCATAAAATCTGATGATTGCACATGCTCACCGTAGCGATGATACTGAAATCTAGTAAGACAATGAAGAACACGGAAACGATGCCAAAAAGGGCAGCAAAGAGCTTGTAACCACTGATGTATCCCTCATCCTCCCTACCGAAGTCGTCCGATCCGGTGGGATTTGCGGCGATTTCTGCAGCGGCTGGAGCAGTGTCTGATGTGGGAACTCCAAGGGCAGGCTTTTCAGGATCTGTGACAGTCTTCTCCGGTGTGCTCATAATTACCTCCGGTGCCGTCTCTTCTGTTTGGTGCTGTTGCGTTTTCTCCGTAGATGGCTGCGGCGACTCTCGTCCAGCTTCAAGCTTTGATGACAATTTGGGAGACACTGCCATGCTTTAAAAGTATGATCTGAGGCCTTCGTTTGCTCCTACAATCTGTGCAAAGCGTGTTGAGCTTAGGTAGAGAGGCCACAAAGAAATATGATAGGATGTTAGTGGGGAGTTCTTCAGAGGGTTGCCCGGTGACCTTAGCAGTATTCCGAACCCCGACTTGCCAAGAGACAGAGCGCTGCAACTTCCCGCGGCGCTCGCATACTCTTTCCACTATCCATCATGAATTGTCAAACCTCCAATGTGGCAAAAACTCGCAAAATGGGTATGAACCGGGAAACTATACAAACGTGACTCATAGGCTCCGAAAGCAAGATAATAAAAAAAGGAAAAGAAGAAGGATTAGCTTTTACTTCATCATTGCACTAATACTAGCAACACATTCTCATTTTACTCTTTGAATCTGAGTACACTTTCTTCGGAACCTCCTGGTGGAGAGACGTATTTGAATGACAGGCTATCTATCTATATGATGACTCAGGCATATTTTTCTTTTTCTATTGGTGGTGACACATTATCTTCCTCCACGCCAAAGCCCAGATGTCCATATGGTTGGTTGTCATTCTCGAACTCGGTATAGAACTCTGGCGGCATCTGCACAACGCCCCATCGCACTCTACTGCGGGCGATCTGCTCATACACATCCTCTTTTGTCATGATGGGTGTCTGCCGGCCACTGAGCAGGTTGGCCTGTGATGTACGTCTGCTAAAGTCGCGCATCTCAAAGTTTTCGCTTACTGGGCGGCTGCTGTGGGGAGTCAAGAGGTTCTGGCTGTCCCAGTCTGCGAGTTGTAGAGAGTTGTGCTTCACTTTTTGCGTGTCGCCCAGGGGAGAGTACGGCGGCGGCGGTGCCTCAAGTCTCGAAGGAAGCCACCTCCACGATCTTCGATTTGACTTGATCGACTCATTGGAGTACGAGACACCTCTCCTCACCACGTTCGACACGGCAGACACATGACAAGCAGCGCTAATGGCGATCGAATTGCTGCCCACGTTGACGGAGCCAGTAGGTAGTCTCTTGAAGGACAGCGCGATGGGGACGGTGACAAGCGTGAGTGCAACCACCAGCATTAGTAGTAAAGACCAGGCCGAGTAGCCGACTACAACAATGGTGTCGTCGGGGAGGCTGGCATCGTGCTCGGAATCCACGAAGCCGTTATTGAAGTAGCCTGGGGCGCATGAACAATCAGAAACATATCAAAAGCGCGGCAATGAAGAGCCGGTTACTTACCTCCGGCAGAGACAAATACATAGATGGTGTTGGACAAGATCCAATGTAGTAGTATGCTACAGAGGATGAGTGGTATGGAGTATTTGTACGGAAGTTGTAATCTGTACGTCGAAAATTGCTCGCCCCTGTGCTCATTAGTATTTCTTCTTCTTCGACTATTGCTTCAAATCACGCTTACTTTGGATCAGTGACACGGAGCGGATAGTATCCTTGACTATAGCTTGCCCACTCTTTTGCCATTTGTAGCCTCGTGAATAAGTTGTTGTAAGCGAGGTAGCAGAAAGAGAGCAAGAGTTGTGGGCTGTTAGCAGTCAACACAGCTGACGAAAAATCCCATTGAATTACGTTAATGAACGGATTCGAATCGCTTTCCAAAACCTCTCCACTTCTGTATACATGTCAGATATCCATGCAGATATAGGTAACATAGTAAGGCAGTGAGTGCACTTACAGATGACCCAAGCCACTCATGGCCGAGTTCAGGAAGAAGGAAATCACCCCTATACCCACAGCGAAGAGTGCATAGCTCGAGAACCAGACTGAAACGGGCACAGCCCGGGCGCGACGATGCAAGTGCGCCACCCATTCTCTTGGACCATGGATCTTAGGGAGGTTGTAGTTCGAACTCGAAAACCAGGCCGAGATGGGCTCAGTCCTGGCGCGATGATACACGAGTGCCACCCATTCTTTTGGACCATGCATTTGAGGGGCATTGTAGCTCGAGGATGGTCGCCGGATATCTCGCTGTCCAACCGTGCACATTCCTACGGTTGTATAATCAGGACGCTCGATGAAAGAGACAACGGCATCTCCCAGAGTAACAAGTGGCGCCTGGTCGCGGCGGGTGAGCACAACAGTGACAATGACAGCCGTGACCGTTTTGGCGAGCACACAAATCGTCACTGCGAGCAGTAGGACGTTTGATATACCAACGTGACAAGTCTGCTCGACGTGCTCGGTTAAGCAATAGCTGACCGTCAAGTTGGAGGCTCCAGGGGTAAGTCCATTTGTAAAATTATTCGGGGGGTAGTAATACCCCCAGTAATCATAATCGCGGTTCATGGTGTTGTTCACCTCGCTCAAAATAGTATCATCGAAGAAAGCAATCATCCACGGATCACTGTCCGTTTTTTTATCGATTGGTCCAAGCCTGCCCTCAGATTTGCCCCACGAACCGGTACACGTGTCTCCACATGTCACGCCCGTCGTCATATCATAAGATGCCGTCATCTAAAGTCCCGTTAGTGAGTGATAGCAACACATTGAGGCTTCTGCGGTATGGTGAGATATCACTCGTCCTGGACTTTCTCTGTTTCAACGTACCGAGCATGGTCCGGCCCACCAGAGCGAGTTTGTTTCATTTCCTGGAATTATAGGATCCCACAATTCGGTCTGGTTTGCCAGCAAATGCCACACTTCGTCACGAATCCACCCGTCTTTCTTGTCCACAACAACAATCACATTGCGGTGTTCTTTCAGGCCGTTACACTACAGAGTAAGCAGTCATTCATTAGCATGTGGCTTCTTTTTTCTTTTCTTTTTTCAATATAGGGAAGTCATCATCTATATGGACGTTATGGCTTTGGATTAGGGGAAAGAGTCTTCAGTGCTAGGTATTGGGATCCATAGAGGCTGGGGTTACAATTCGAAAGCCATGACGAAAGTTCTTACCGCAAAATAATAATTGTAGCAATCTTGGGCGGTCATTTTGTCCCATTGAGATCCTTGAGAAGCCATGGCAGATACGTTGCGGTGATCGATGGATGTGCGGTCACTATACCGCGTCATGTCAACACTTGCCGTGCTGGAATAGAGTCTGTGCGCCGGGTCAGTTCCGTATGTGCCATCGAACAATCCAAGAGGGGTTAGGGATGCCCCTGGTGGATAGAAGGAAGTGTCGTCAATGAAACCCTCGCTCGCAATAGCCATTTGGTACTCGGAGTCACGCTGATCTGTTTGGAAGATCAGGGAGTTGAACAGCAGATGCAGAGGTATGGAAGACAGCAGCAGCAAGATCCAGCAGTATGTCTTGAACCTGCTCACTTGGAAGGCATTCCTTACTGATGGTACGCCTATGCCCATCCATGAGCCCTTTGCATGGACCTTGTCAAGCTCGCTTCTGGAGGGCGAATTCAACACCTGCACTGTTCAAGGCTTCGGCATTAGCAAGTAATTTTCTTTTAGCACTAGTTAATTCCTTACTGAAGAAATTTGAAGATGCGAATATGGCCGTCGACACTGCGTTCAGGAGCAAATGCAGCGCCACGTTGAGTTGCGCTGCGGTGCCGCCGTCGCAGGTTCCCTCGAAGAACAAGAGGGCTTTGGTGACACCATGCGACCGCCTGGCTGACACAATCAACGATGTCAACAGTATCAGCGTGATAACGCTCAAAACGACACTGTTGATGTGCGCAGCGCGTTTCCATCCAGTCGTCCTTTGCCCCCGGTCATGGCCGAAGCGTACAAAGTCCATATCGTCCACCACCCAATTTTGTCATGTGTCGTTGACCGCCGTGGTCTCACTTGCTCTGCAGTGTCTGCTCCGGAGCTTTCGAGACGAGTGGGCGTCCTCGGGATAGTGATCGGACCAAGTTTGAGAGATAGGCACCAAGGATTAAGGGATCTTCCTCAATCCTGAAGCATTCTTCTCATATGAGCATTTACTGCCTGGACATAGCAGAACTCATAAGACGAGTCTTGATGCATTCGACAAGTTTGCCCCTTGGCAAGAAGTTCATCCATTATATCGGATCGGCGAAACTGAAAAGGTCACTGCTGTGCCACATATGACATCAATTCCAGAGCTTTTGAGGCATTCAGAGCCTCTCGCATCCTTGACGCGATCCATGTACGCTGCATGGCGTGGGAGTGGTACAGACGCAGGGAAGCCATGCTATGTAAGCGCAGCCCACCACAATTCGAGAATCCTTTCCCATACCTTATCTAGTGGCTTCCATAGTGGCTGGTTGATAATCCCCTGATCCTCTATTTTTAGTGCAAACCCCAACGCTTATGCTTAATGATAGGTAGGTTGAGCGCTAATGGGAGCATTATTATGGATACTGCCGGCATCCTCCACAGATTTGCACTGCTAATTTCAAATGTGACCTTCAGCCGCAGGCTCTTATCTACTATAACACTGAATATACACGCACTTTCGTAAAGAGCCTTAAACGTAACAATACAAGGACTTGGAAAAAGAAGTGTGAATTGCTAAAAATCCATTTTTCCAATTGTAAGACGCGTTAGAGACATATCCAATAAACTGTGGCAATTTCTCTTCGGCTAGATCGACTCCTGCTGCCTTACACACGTAGATCCCCCTTGGCATGCAATATCAGATCATCAATTGTCACATCATGTGCCTCAACCTTCGTAGCATGCCATGTGTCAACGGTTATCTAGTGTTGTGACTTCGTTGAGACAGCAATTTTCATGATGGCTCGGAACCATATTTCCTCGCTACCAGGTGTTCACCAATCCAAAGGACATTACCTATGATCATGGCGAATAGGTACTGGATTCATTGATAACTGTTGAACTATATCTAGTACTTTTTGGAGGTTGGAAAAGCTTATTTGAGTACGGTAATGAGAGACTCTCCTGAGTTTGCCCTTACCTTGAGTTGTAGTACTCGACAACTTACCAACCGGTCTTCGTAGACTAATATTTTGGAGAGCGATGCCATCTGGAAATTGGAATATTGAAGGCTTTGGGAGTAATCGCTACCATTTGCATGATCAAAATCAAGTAGATAGACCAGGTATCTTGTCAGCGAGACCACAACAACAGTCAGTGGTAAAAACAACAAAGTCACGCATAAAACCAAAGACGGTTGGAAGATAGAACAATTTTTATTCCTGTCTATCTTCTGAAAGCAACGCAAGATCCTTGTTTGTCTCGAGATGAGAGCGCGACTATTTGCAGAATTCCCCAACTGCAACATTTCGCCCATTTTTGTACAATTGACTAGTCCGTAGAGATGGACAGCCTTGTCAATCCAGTAACCACATATCGATGTAGTCAATGACATGAACCTCCAAATACAAGAACCAGAACAACGGCCTGTCATGGCATTCCCCCTGCCACGGATCATCCTTCACACTCATAATCCCTTCCTGAGCCAAGCGCATCGCGAAGCTCAAAGTAGCTGTAAGAGTTTCTTACCAGCCACCGGCAGTAGGGGCCCAATCCTGCTGGCCTGCACCGTAGTCATCTGTGGTCTGATCTCCACCATGGTCGTTCATGGCCTGAGAAGGTCCACCGTAGTTGTCTCCAGCGTCGCCATCAATGTCCTCAGTGGGAACAGGCTGCTTGCAGCGGACCTTGGTGTGACCCATCTCACCGCAGTTGGAACACTTGACTCGGGAATCTGTAACAGGTGTAAGTACTCAATGATAGACAGTATGGAACTGCAATGAAATCACTCACAGTCACGGGGCTTTGGACACTCGCGTCCAGTGTGGCCCTCTGCATCGCAGTTGCGGCAGATAATCTTTCTCTCCTCAGTGCAGTCCTTGGCACGGTGGCCCTCCTGACCACAATTGTGGCATGCGCCACCACCGCCTCCTCCTTGAGGACAGTCGCGGGAGAAGTGACCCTCTGTCAGAAGTGTCAATATTCATGTTTGTTAGGCTCATGTTTGATGACTTACTCTCGCCACACTTGCGGCAATCAACATTGGCAGGGTTGGGAGGCTCGGGACCTTATGTATCATTAGCAAGAGACCTCAACAAAGGAAAACATACATTGCTTCGACTCACACTCAGAAGCCTTGTGGCCGGGCTGCTGGCAATTCTTGCAAGCGAACTTGTCGATGCGAGGTTGAGGGCCTGCTTTGTCAGAACAGCTTGAAACTGAATATTTTCAAGTGAGGCAAACTTACAGTCGCGGACTCGATGACCCTCCTCACCACAATGGAAGCACTTGACCACAGGCTGCTCCTTCTCGACCTTTTCCTCGGGACAATTCTTGGAAATGTGACCGTACTCCGAGCAGTTGGAGCACTTCATCTTGCCGCTATCAACCGGCTCACCAGCATCATTGAGGCGCTCCATGTTCTCAGCGGCATCCTTGGGGAAGAACTGGCGCTCTCTCTCACGAAGGGGCTTGTCCTCAAATCGGAAAGTGACTGTATACTTCTTTCCGAGGTTTCCCTGGAGGTCCATATTGGTCAAGGCGCCGACAAGCTGGGGCTTCTCAATGGCAATGATGTAGAGGGGATGGCCCTGATCGCGAAGGCCCTTCTCGACGGCCTGGTAAGTGGTCTCGGGAGTGGACTTGATGTACTCCTGGAAAGCCTCCTTCACATCATCCATGTCGCGGATCTTGGCTGCCTCAACCATCTTATCCCAAGCCTTATCTGCGTCAACGTCTTCAATGTGAGATCGATTAATGACGCGGGCGTTCTCGCACTCAACGGCCATGTGACCTGGGAAAATTAGAAAAGTTAGTCGATTTGTAGTGATGATGAGGCGGCTGTTCTACTCACCTTCCTGGCCACAATTCTTGCAGGTCATGGGCGGGCGGTCGGGACAGTCGGCTGCGCGGTGTCCCTCCTTGCCACAGACGCGACACTCTCCAGTGAACTCACGCTCCACGCGAGGGTTAGGGCAGTCTGCCTTGTTGTGGCTATTCAATTGTAAGCAGGGCGAGCCAGATATTTCAACAACTGAGGAACAACTCACCCCTCCTCACCACAGTTGTAGCAGGCACCACGGGGACGATCTCCACCCTCATGATCTCCGGCGCCGAATCCGTTGTCGCCGCCATCGAAATTGGCATTGTCGTAACCAGCACCGGCGTTGAAGTTATCATTGCCGCCACCAGTCCACTCGTCACCGCCACCATGGGCGTCAGTCTGGCCCCAAGACATGGTTGCGTCTCTGTCTAGTCTGGTCAAGTTAGTCTGTGAGGTTTAGTCAAACGTTTTGACGCGGTCAGTTCCCGCTAGAGGGGAAGGGCGAATGACGATAAGGTTGTGAGTGAGGTGGGCTGAGGTCACCTCAGATGGAAGAGCTCAGGATAAATTGTAATGAGAAAAGAAAACGGTGCAGAAGAGCTGGATGGGAAGGCGCGCTCTGCGTTCGAATTCCCCCAAATACCCCACTACGAGTTCTGCTCTCAGTGTTTCGGAAGTGAAGGTGAGAAGCGTGGGTAAGAATACCAGAGACGAACCAACGCCTTCAAGTAACGGAAGTGATCGTGGGCAGTAGAGATGAATGAATTGGACGGAAAAGAGAGAAACGAAATAATGCTCTCGGCTGGTTACTCATGCTAGTCTTGGTGGCATTTGTGGGTAGAGCTGCGCTTTGGTCCACCAGCGACGAGAATGTATTATTTTCTTGTCAAGAGAGACACAGAAGTGATGGAGAAGAGAAAAAAACAGACGGTAGAAGTGGGAGATGGGGGATCATGTGATATGTAGCGGAAAGGTGAGAGATCAAGAGAGAACCATGGCAAGATGGCGCGTTCACTTACCTGGGCTCGGCAATCGTTTGGAACTTTCGGGCTGCTGCAGAACCAACTTGTCTTTTGTCTCAACGATCAACCTGAAGAGTTAATAGAATAGTCAAGAGGGGTTGTCAAGAGAAGTGACGGGGAAAGAAATCCACTGGGCACAGAAGCTGGAAGCTGTGTGGCCAAAGGTCGTGTTGTGTTGAAGGGGAGAAAATTTTGAAACAGCCCAACAGCCTGGGAAAGAATTAAATAGGGCGGCCACAAAGTCGATGCCTGATTCTATCCAGCCTGGATTCATCGATGCCTCGAAGCTCAAGTCTCTGGACTAGAAAGTCGATAGGGCAACAGAAGCTCAGTGGCCGTCGGCTGGAGGATTTCAAGATATGCAGCTATGTACGCAGAGAGCCGACGAGCAGGTTCAAAATCTTATTGGATACCTACCTAGCTACGTTGGCGGCTTCCTGCAGCTGTCAAAGATGCCTGGCCTATGTTTGAGAAACGAGGGAAGTTGCGAGTCACTGAAGTAGATGGGAAGGCACCCAAGTAGGTATGTTGCCATTTGATTGTCCTTACAGATACACTCAACTTCCAGTGGAGAAGGTTGATCTTGCAGTGAATATTGATTGCGTGCAACCATAGACTCTTCACACTCTCGTTGCATATTGGACTATGATATTAAAGACATGTTGCCTTGTCTATCTGATTTCATGTTACCTCCGGTGCACACGTTGACCACTTTTTCATAGATGGATTTGATAGAGTTAGTGAATATGCCATGCATATAGGAACTCCATCCGTCCTCGGCGTTGATATAGAATTTCGCTACATATACCTGCTATGCTTTGCCTTGGCATAACTTCTCAAGTCTCAAGTTCCCCTATTTGCGAACCCATTTTCGTCTCTTGATTTTCAGGTTGTAAAAAGCGCTAATCCTCCTCAGAGAAAATTTATAATCCATACATATATGCAGGAAAGCGACGCCAACTAACATTGTTTTGCCCCGAACCTCTCAGAGTAGACTGATGATGGACATTGAAGTGATTCTCAATAAATTATGCATATGCGTATAGATCTAAGACTGACTTAGAATCATATTGCTATGAGCCGATTACCTGTTTATTGAACAAGTGCCTCCTATTTCACTGACTTGTACTCGGGAAATTTTGCGTCTTCGTCAACAATGTTCGTTGATTTATGATAGTGACTCAACAACCAGTCGTTAATTGGCTATAAATGGAAGCAATCGCAAAGATGAGGTGCAAACCAAACTCCAGCATCAAATTTATACGGATACTGTATCACATGACATCTATGCATGCAAGCATCGAGGTGGCGATTGCGCAACTCAGTCGCCGAGCACCAAGACATGACCGAAATCGTGTGTAGTAGACGGGAGGACTTCACCAGTCATTATGCTGAAATACTTGTAATTTCCAGTCATTTGCAGAGCATTAAATGCAAGGTCTCGAGGACCCTTGGCCACACGTGAACACGTCTACATCTAGCCTTTTACCTCACGCGAGTCAACACCAGAGTGCCATAGGATATGTCAGACCAAAGACTTCTCGCTGGAACGGACTAACGCTCGCTCTAAAAATGACCCAATTGGTGTCAATATTCCCAAATATGTACATGTCAAACATGAGAACTCGACTAAAACCCGGTCTCGCGGAGTGATAACCGCCACGCCTAGAACGGGCCTTGGCTTCTTCGCTTGGCAGCCCTGACCGTGGACCTAGCTGTATAGTTTGGACATGCAGCGGCATTTTCGGGATGCGACCCTGAAGAACAAGAGATGCCACATCGGATGATGATTTAAGCGACCCGCCCGTCACTCGATATTGTTTCTCGAAGGTGCTGATGTGCCACAGGCATTAGATCTCCCTGGGCGTTTGCAAAAAAACAGTTGCCGCTCATTGTTTTACTGTGTAGGTGCGCATCGGCCACCCTAGTCTTGGCCTGGGCTTTGGCTTGCCCGAAAAGAGCGATTCGGAGTCCCTGGCGCCGGCATGATTGGCTGCCCAGAGGAGACGATTCACTTGCCGAAGAGCGGAGTCTACCTAGGTAATAAGTCGACACGGCACAGCGTTAATGACAACGCTCCCTTATCATTCACAGACAACTGCTATGCCAGTGTAAAACCATAGTCGTGAAATTCCTGGAGTCATGCCATCGTCGTGCAACGAAAAGCGAATCCCAGGTTTGCTAAGAACCAATTTTTTAATTGGAGAGAAGATAGCTCATGCTTCAGGGCGACTCCTTGCACAGGGGTTTGATTAGCTGAGTTTTGTATTGATGATCTAGTATACATGCGCTAGCGCGTGCAACATTTAGAGGGCGCCCAACATCAAAAATGTCACTGCAGGTTCAAAAAGCTTGGCTATGCGCTTGTCACTTCTTCTCAACAGGCACAAACGAGGGGACCAAAGGGTGATCGGCTAACAGGCCACATCAATTTATCGCGTTCCCGTCATCCTTGCTGCAATGGGGTGCGGAGAATCCCTCCCCTTCCTCCTCACTGTCAACTGATACTTAGTCCGCCTGTCCAGGGGCAAAGACTCTCCACTCCCCTTCAATATAGAGGGGCGGCATGCCTATTGATGGAATTAAAAACTTACACGACCCTGGGCACTTACATCAATCAGCTTCTTCCGTGAATTGGAGCAAATGACTAAGTTGACGCGAACCACACCATGATGGATCGCTAGGTAGCTGCCGACTATGCGGCTCAAGTCTATACCCGACCGCATCCTTGCCATGGCAGAGTATAAGTAGCAGCACATTGGGACGCGGTCTTGAAGCGCTGCTTTCCTGCAATCTTGAATCCACAAGTTTCTAGATACATTGTACTCTGGATATTCACAAAATGAAGTACTTTGCAGGTCTTCTGGCTCTGGCTGCGGCTGCTTCGGCCCAGCAGCCTTTGTATGCGCAATGTGGAGGTCTCACTTGGACCGGCGCAACGACCTGTGTCTCTGGAGCCGTATGCCAAGTCCAGAACGATTACTACTCACAATGCGTTCCTGGTGAGTCCTTGAATTTGAAACTTATAAGCAAACTTTTGAGTCTCTAATCATCAAAACAGGCACCGCTGCCACGACAGCCACCTCCACCGCGGCTGCAACAACGACGAGCACAACTGCGCGTAGCTCTACGACGACTTCTGCCGCCACCACAACCACAAAGGCCACCACCACGACGGCAGCGACCACCAGCACCAGGACGTCAACTGGAGCGTCCACGGCCACTGGATTCCCGAAGACAGACGGTCTGAAGTTCAACCTCGACGGCGTCACCAAGTACTACCCAGGAACCAACAGCTACTGGATCTCGTTCCTCACGAGCAACGACGACGTTGACTCGACGCTGGACGACCTGGTCGACAATGACCTAAAGATCCTGCGCATCTGGGGCTTCAACGACGTCAACACGGTCCCCACCGACGGCACCGTCTACTTCCAGTACCTGTCCTCCAGCGGCTCCACCATCAACACGGGCGCCGACGGCCTGGAGCGCCTCGACTACATCGTCTCGGCCGCCGAGGCCCGGGGCATCAAGCTGGTGATCCCCTTTGTCAACCAGTGGGACGACTACGGCGGCATCCAGGCCTACGTCAACGCGTTCGGCGGCAGCAAGACGTCGTGGTACACCGACGCCGCCTCGCAGGCCCAGTACCAGGCCTACATCAAGGCCGTCGTCTCGCGCTTTGTCGACTCGCCCGCCATCCTGGCCTGGGAGCTCGGCAACGAGCCCCGCTGCAACGGCTGCGACACGAGCGTCATCTACAACTGGGCAAAGACCACGTCCGAGTACATCAAGAGCCTCGACTCCAACCACCTGGTCACCACTGGTATCGAAGGGTTCGGTCTTCCCGGCGATGGATCGTATCCTTACACGTACGGTGAGGGAACTGACTTTGTTGCCCTTTTGAACATCACGACTCTGGATTTCGCCACATTCCACTTGTACCCCAACTCCTGGGGCGAGGATTATGACTGGGGCAACGACTGGATCACGACTCACGGTGCTGCCTGCGCAGCGGCCGGAAAGCCATGCTTGTTCGAAGAGTGTAAGTCACTGGAAAAGCAGCCCGTATTTTGGGATTTCAGCTAACTTTATCGTAGATGGTGCACCGACCAACCACTGTTCCATTGAAGCACCATGGCAGGCGACCGCAATCAGCACAGAGGGTATTGCTGCAGATCTCTTCTGGCAGTTGGGAGTTACGCTCAGCTGGGGAAAGACCTCTGACGACGGCAACACCATCTTCACAAACACCTCGGACTGGACTTGTCTCGTCACGGATCATGTTGCTGCTATCGATGCCTTGTGAGCGCTGATATAAGCAGCATGAGAGGCCGGCCTGTCGAGGGGCCATGTCAGCCAGCACAAGCTTTTGATTCACTTGTACATACTTTTAAATCTGTCAATACAACGTATCACCAACTCCATTTCATCCGGGCTGAAACTTTGCTCTGCTTCACAGTGAAAATTATGCGTTGAAGAATAATTCGATTTTCATTAACCAGCATGTTGGCCATTGCTTTACCATTACAATTCGAGAAATCGCCGGATCAGATTTGATATCGGTCTCGACAAGGCTGGTCCACGGCCATCGTAGGTGTTGGTCGAGGACCACTTATTGAACTATCTGTCCCTCATCCTCGACCGCCGATCAATTATAATACACCAAAGTTTAGTACGGCGCTAGCGGCCACAAGCTCCGATCCGTATAGTATTACAGTACTTCTCCTTCCCAACTTCAGGCCGAAAGGCTTGATTGGCGCACATGGGCGGCGCGCAGAGTTTCGGTTGAGGATGACGCTCCTTGCTTTGAAAGCCAGGCTTTCGGAGCTTAAGTTCGGACGCGGGTTCAATACGGCACTGCGCCTGCAACATCTGGTCAAGGGCAGAGGCAGTCGATCCTGCCTTACATGCTTCCTGGTTCTAGGCAAAGGTCTTCGTCCTAGGCATGAACTCTGCAGTGGTCCGAAATCAGGGAATATGTGTATCATCTTATCGCAGCGGTACCTTCTAGTGTGTGTGCAAGACCGCGGGAGCAGGCGTGGCGGGCGATACTCCATCATGCATGTTACCAGCTTGATTGGGTATATTGTGGCCATGTTGCGCTTCGCCATATGCTGGGAGCACCTGCGAAAGAGGCGTCATACTCGTATCGTGGGTTGTGTGTGAAGAAACGTAGTCGTGTAGCTCTATATCGTTGGAATTTTTCTGTGGCGGCGAGTATGCGGGCGGTGCCTCCCCGAGCTCATTTAAACCTTCTTCCCGACTGCCTATACCAATCCCGACTCTTCTGCCGTTCCTTGGTCCGTCTCCAGCCCACTGCCAGCGTGTGTTTGTCGAACGTCGTACACGATTAGGACCCAGTGCTTCCAGATCTCGCTGCAAGGCGACCATGCCATGCGAGGTTCTCTGCTTATTCCGCCTCCTGTAGCGGAATACGGTAATGATTATCGCGGCGACGACGAGTATGCAAATTGGCACGAGTATCCAGGCAAAAGGACTGGTGCCAACGTCGAAAGCACTACCGGACGAATCGCTGTCATCATTGCCAAGATTGGCGTTGTCTCCGGCCCCTCCAAAGGACATGATGAGGAGTGTCGAAAACGTAGTGTTCCTCCCAGGGTCAAGTATGTGTGGGTTTGGGAGAAACTCGCCGCACCCCGTCGAGTCAAGCTATGACTGAAAGGGAGCGAAGAGATTGAACGGCACCTCGATAGGTAATATAAAGACTAGAGCATGGTTAGAGAGCAAAGTCAATAAACTTTGAGACTCCCCGTTGATGGGTGGTTGGGGACTAGAGCTTTTTGCGACTATTTGCTGTGCTGCGCGCCAAAAGAAGTTGGAGCTTGCGTAATGCACCGATGAGGGACCAACCGCAACCGCCTTCAACAAGCCTGCCAACGAGGTCTGTGATGGGGAAAAGCACGTTGAACGGGATACAATATGCCCCCTCGGTGTGGTAGCAAGGGATGCGAAGCAAGATCTATTTAAATGTGGTATGAAAATGGTCTGTCTATCTTACCAAGATATATGCTTTTGCGCAGCGATGACGTTTGCATCCAGTGGGATGGAGTATTCGGTACTACAGAAATGTGGATCGGGGAGTAGCAATAATGCTACATTACTGCCCGGAAAGTTGATACCAGTGAAGGTTATTGCCGGTGGCCTTGACTGTTTCAGGATCGTGAAGATACACCTCAACTTTAGAGGACCAAAGTCGATTTGGGCCACAATGAAGGTGGAAGATGGATCTTCTACTAATTCGAGAAATTATAGAGTGAAGATTGGTGGTTTCGTAGGTAGATAGGTGGACGGACGGAGGTATTCGTACAGTAGTTCCAAGATGGAATGCCGGTCGACCCGGCAGCAAGCACCCCTCCGCCTCAGTGCATGCCATGTGCGCAAGCTCCAGGACATCCCACAGGCTCGCTGGATTTTAGCTAAGGTTGTTTCTGCGATTGTAGCGCGAGCTTTAATCCCGAACGTTCCTACCAAAGACGTTGAATGCCTAGTACCCGACCCGACGTGCCTGCACATCGAAACGTGGATTGCGACTGTGCACAAGTGTGTATTTTGCCGTCGCTCCCCGGTGCCCACAAGGCGTTGCCAAGCACATGCATCCCGTATCTGCTTTATTGCATATGTTCTACGCCTACCTAGTCTAGGTGGATCTCTTCTCTTCGCTTCTGCTGGCCATCACCAACATTCCACCCAGTATCCAAACCAACGTCAGCCAGGAAAGACATCTACAACCCCGTAGCATCACTGTATTCGCTACTGCCTGCTTGTTTCACGAATCAATTTAGCAATTTAACTCTTTGCTGTAGCGCAGCATATCTCCAAGATGCCGAAAGCGCGCAGAGGTAAGCTCTGTTCCGCATGATTCGGTGAAGAGATGGCTGAGCCCAGAATAAAAGGTGTACTCGTCGAGTGCGATCCATCCATCAAATCAATCATCATGAACATCGACAGCGAAAACAACGAATATATTCTGCATGATCTTGATGATACACACCTACTCATTAACGAGAACAAGGTTCAAGATCTGAAGCGCAGGCTCGACGACGTAGGATGACTTACTGCGCAACTCGGTTTTCATGTCACTAACCATAATGCAGCGTCTCAAGGAGACCGTACAGGAGATTGAACGGGATTCAGACTCTGATCGGGACGTAAAGGAAGGGGAGAGGAGACGATAAACTGTACTTGGGCTTCACACCTCGCTTTCAGTCATACATGCACTCCACGGCATTTGGCGCATCGCATTTTCATCTCTATTCTTCAGCGAACAGTGTCAAATTCAGAGCCTATGGAACCATCTTTACTGTAGCTCGGACTTGTACAGCTACTTTTTCGCCATTCACGGCTCGTCATTTTACAAGTTGTCATCAGTTCAGTCGGATCTTTCAGCTACAGTTTCTCGAATCGCGGCTTCGTCTTCTTCAGCCCGGATAACAAAGCAGCCTGGACATCATTTGCCTGAAGCATAGCAGAGTTCCAAACAGCTGTGTACTTGAGACCTATTCATACATCAGCAAACGAATCATCTCAAGACCCTTGGGAGAACAAAACTTACTGTCTGCAATGGTGTTGTCCCTGGCGTGGTTAATCAACTCCTTGGTTCCCTGCACAGCAATAGGACTCTTGGTGGCGATGAGACCAGCCAATTTAAAGGCGGCCTCAACCGTCTTGGCCTTGTTTTCGTATACCTGGCTCACGAAGCCAAACGCGAGGGCCTCGTCAGCGCCAAAGATTCTTGCAGACAGTGCGAGCTCCTTGACCCAAGAAAGGCTGCCAACAATCTTTGGCAATCTGCTTAGCGTGCCAATGTCAGCAGCCAGCCCAATATCGACTTCCTTGACGGCCAGCTTGACATCCTTTGAGCAGATTCTGATATCACAACACGATGACATGTCGATGGCTAGGCCAAGCGAGATGCCGTGGAGCACAGCGATCGTTGCTGTATGCTAGTCAGCAGCTGTCGACCGGTAGTGGTTACAAATGATTGACATACGCTTCTCGCACTTTTCAATCTTGCTGATCCATTCTTGAAACTCCAGTATGTGCCTTCGCGAAGAGTTGGCTACTCTTGCGCCATCCACTGGTGGCGGCTTGTTGATCCAGCTCTCACTCGCCGCCTGCACGTCCAATCCAGCAGTAAATGCTCGTTCGCCAGCGCCAGTCAAGACGACAGCTCGCACATCAGGATCGTATGATAACTTGTCAAAAATCTGGCCTATTTCCACCCACATCGCCTCGTAGAAGGCGTTCAGTTTCTCGGGCCGGTTGATTTCAACGTGAGCCACGAACTCGCTTGGGGATGACACATTGAAGTGCTTGAAGTGGGAGTAGCCTTGTAACGCAGACATGGTCGTTGATGAATGAATGGAGATGCCTGCTAATGTTGAAAAGATATAAACTAGAAGAAAACTGCAGGTACTAGCAAAAGTGTCCGCGGCTTTTGGTTTTGTAATAAATGGAATGCCAATAACTCCTCCCCCAGAATGCGGTAAGCCAGTGCTATGCCTCGGCACGTTGCAGCATATCTGGGGTTCTCCGCCGACCGTTCTGCACCGCGCCGACTTGGCCAGGGTAGTCAGTCGATCTTATCGATTACCGCGCTAACCCCACCACGGCTAAAGCATCGGTAGAAAATATCCAATTGACCGACGACCATAAGTTGGAAAGTTCCCATAGGAAATTTTGACCTTAGCAGAATTGAGGCTCAACACTGCACGTAACTTCGTTCCAGACGGCACCAAGAAACGCCCTGCCTGTCGCAAACCGTTCACAATGGCAGCAGAAGTAGCACCGCTACCGCAGCTGAAGCTGCCACAGGGTCCCTCGCCCGTGACTGCAGAACATCGCTACTGGAAGACGTTCAAGAACCAGCTCCGTATACCCTCCCCCACGCAGTATCCCATCACCCACATCACCTTCCCCGCGACGAGCGCCAACAGCTTGAGCTCAGTTAGCAACGACCTCTTTGCTGTCACCACCGGCACCAGAGTTCAACTCTACTCGATACGGACGCGCAAGCTGGTCAAGACGATCACGCGATTCTCGGACATTGCAAGGAGTGGTGATGTGCGACGAGATGGCAAGATTATGGTGGCGGGCGACGACACGGGCAAGATCCAAGTCTTTGACATTCACTCGCGCGCGATCCTCAAGACGTGGACGGGACACAAGCAGCCAACATGGAAGACCCAGTTCTCCCCAGCCGACCTTACGACCCTCATGTCCGCTAGCGATGACAAGACCGTGAGACTGTGGGACCTGCCGAGCAATGAGAGCACCTCGACCTTTGTCGGTCACTCGGACTATGTTCGAAGCGGCGCCTTTATGCCGGGGACTATGTCCAACATGATTGTTTCTGGCAGTTACGATCAGACTGTAAAGCTTTGGGATCCTAGAGTCCAGGGCAAGGCCGTCATGACCTTCAAGCACGCCCACCCCGTTGAGGATGTTCTGCCGCTGCCTTCTGGCACCACCGTCCTCGCCGCCGCCGAGTCGCAGATCTCCGTTCTCGATCTAGTAGCCGCCAAGCCATTGCACCTCATCACCAACCACCAAAAGACGGTCACCTCCCTCTCCCTCGCATCGGGTGGTAAGCGCGTAGTGTCTGGTGGACTGGACGGTCACGTCAAGGTTTTTGAGACAACGGGATGGAATGTGGTGGCAGGTATCAAGTACCCTTCGCCTATTTTGTCGGTCAAGGTCATTACTTCGGGGGCGAACGGCGACGATAGGCACCTGGCTGTGGGTATGCAGTCGGGTGTCCTCTCGCTGCGAACTCGTCTTACGGGCCCGGAAGCCTCCCGTGAGAAGGAGAGAGAAAAGGAAATGGCCGCCCTGCTCGCCGGCAAGATTGATTCACACGACAAGTCGAAGCGCAAGCGCAAGGGTCGTATCGCAGAAGCCAACCGTCTGGACCTTGTCGGCGAAGGCGCCGATGTGGTCATTGCAGGTAACTCGGCCGCTCGCAACAAGTCCATCAAGGAGAAGCCGTGGCAAAAGGACCTGCGACGCGGCCACTTTGTCCAGGCCCTCGACCGGGTGCTCGACGCTTCATCTCCGCACTACACGCCGCTGACGGTACTGACGCTCCTGGTGGCTCTCCGACACCGTTCCGCGTTGCGCGAGGCTCTGGAGGGCCGTGACGAGGAGACGGTACAGCCCATCCTCAACTGGGTACAGAAGCACATTGTCGACCCCAGATACGTCAGCGTCTGTGTCGACACTTCCATGCACCTTCTCGACCTCTACTCTGAATTCGTGGGCGGCAGCAAGGAGCTGGAGGATAACTTCCGCCTGCTTCACAAGAGGGTACGGAGAGAGATTGAGACGGCACAGATGGCGACGCAGACTGGGGGAATGCTCGGCGGTCTGCTGATCGGAATGGCCTAAGCTCTCGCGCTGAAGCAAGACTGTCGGAGAACCAAAAAAGTTGGATGCTTGAAATTTTACCTGCATAGCGAGGCGTTCTAGGATGGACAAAACAAAAAACAATGGCTCTGTATGTCTACATGAAAAGAGTGTGTAGTAGTGCATAATTGTGGCTAGATACCTATCAGAGAGGATCCTGAGAATAAAGTAAAATACCTGACATTGAGTTCCATATCCTGGTCTTCGTCATGCCCTGACCCATCTGTGACTTAGCTAGACGGTTCCATGTGCAAGTACCTATGCCCCCTGATAATCGTAACTTGGGTCGGTTCCATGCTGCAACTCGTAGCTCGGTGGCAGGTTCTTGTCGGCCCTTGGATGTCTGATTATGGGTCAGCTGAGTGACACGATTGAATTAATGATTGTGAAAGGTGAGTCACCAAGAAACCTAGCATTGTTAGAGGAGCCATAGATGGGCTTAAATCGCTCTCATCACAACCAGACAACCAAGTTCGCCAAACAGCATCTGGAATACCAGCGCCTGTAGTATAGTGGTTATTATTCTCGCCTTCCAAGCGAGAGACTGGGGTTCGATTCCCCACGGGCGCAGAGTTTTTGATTATTTTTGCCTTTGTGATGGCTTAGGAGCACGATCAGATGCAGCGAGTCGAGTTGGCCTTTCCAAGAAGAAAATAGTATGATTATATTATTTAGGATATTTATCATATAAATAGGAGACCCTAAGGATAATAATGGCTGCTGAAGAGAGAGGATTACTTCAAGAATAGCAGATATGGTCGTGGTTAGAACAGATGTTTTGAAGGGAAAAAAAAAATAGCACCACTCCGTTTCGATCGGAGGTCCTCCGGGTTATGAGCCCGGCGCGCTTCCGCTGCGCCATGGTGCTTTGGGATTTGTTGTTGAGAATATGTGCCTTATTTTGACTCTTGTTATGTAGGTGAATTTGGGTGTTGGGTACCTTTTTTTTTTTCCTTTGGGGCGTGGTGGGCGACCAGCAACTCTACTGACCAAGTACGAGGGTGACAAAGTCGTTTTGTCAGAAGACAATCCAAGCCCCGTGTGTTCTTTATAATACCATCAGCCATTCACGTAGATCTAGGCGATGATCATTCTGCTATCGATTATTTGAAGGCCTTCAATACCGATCTTCACGAACACCTTTACATACTTCTTGGAAAGGCCAATAAGACCGCGGAGGACAAAAGAAGACTTAGAAGGTCATTCTAAATAACAAGAGTCCAAAGGTCATAAAGCGAAATAGCTTTTGCACGTTTTTATTTTCACCTTAAGGAATAACTAACTTTTAGAGTTTTCTCGGTATGAAAGAATTTTTCTCGTGTTTTTATTATATTAAAAGCATTAATTCTGCTTATTTCCTTATGCTTGATCTTATGCCTTTTCCACCGCCCTCCAGGGTGTCGTTGAGGTCAATGAGAGACTGATTAAAGCCAAGGGCAAGGGTTCGACAAAGTCAACAGCAGTAAGTACTATTAATGCATTAGCATGCTTTCCATGTGGTATGGAAGTAGTAACATACTGGAATGGGTCACCCAAGGAAGGAGCACAAAATCAGTCCCTCTTCAGAGGCGACTTGGCAGGAGTCTTGCTCGGCGTCTTCAGATCGGCGGCGGTTCCACGCTCAGCGTGCATGCCAAGTTGCTCCATTTCGATATCGTTGGTGTAGATTCTTAAGAGGTTCTGACCTCGGCGGTGCAATAGGGTCACCTTCTTCTTCTTCGTCTCGTGTTCGGGCGTCACGCCCAGAGGAGGTCGCGTGGTGGTGCGCTGGTAGGTCCAGGCGGTGCCTCGACGGCTGGCTTCGGCCTCACGCTTGAGCTGGCGACGGTAGCGGAGATTACTGACGACGAAGATGGTAATAACGACCATCGGGATGCAGGCGAGGAATACGTACAGGGCGATCCAGTTGGATCCGCCCCTCCAGTAGTCTCTCTTGATCTCTTGCATATTGGTTGATGGTCGGCGCGTGTTTGTTCGTGTGTAAAGGTGTGCAGAGCTGTGCGTGTGTAAGGATGTGTTTGTGTGGTCTGTGTTTTGCTTCGTCTGTCTTCCTGCTGACGAGAAACTTTTATTCTTGCTCTCTGGTGGTAGGCAGATCGGACTATTCAAAGGGCGTTTGAACGGCGGCGCAAATTTTCGCTGTCAACCCAGCAACATATCTGTCCTGTGCACTTCCTCGCTGGTGATTCAATGCACGAGTCTTTGGGCCCCGGCCTTGTTCTTCCACGCGGCGGCTTCTTGGGATGAATTTCTTGTTCAACTGCATGGTCAAATTTAATGGCATGTGCTATTCATCGTTGCAAGTCTGGCTCAGGTACTTTGTGCATTCTTTATATCAACCATGATAGGTACAATTTGGACTAAGAAGAACTAGAAAAGAAAAGAAGCTATTGTGGTAAAAGTCAGATAAGCCATATTCTTCATTTCGAGAGAAGTTCATTAATATCAGAAAAGATTCGCGGCATGTTATTCATTGCAAATTTGCCTTAGCTCGGCTAGACTTGTACATAGCTTGAATAAAGTAGGTGTGAAAGAAAGTGACAAAAGGATTGAGTCGTAGTCGTCGTTGTATATCTTGGTCAATCAAACTCTTACATCTCTTTTCGGGGGTTCTCAATTCTTTTTCACGCCGCTCAGTGCGGCTTCCCTCAGTATCCGAACGGCATCTTTTGCAGATCCTTCAATGTCAAAGGTCCAAATCTGGTGGAATATACGTGTAATCTCCCGACTAAACTTTTCAGAATCGCTCCCAACATCGGGATCCCTCCACTGGAACAAGTCACAGGCCACCCTGGTCTGCCGCACCAGCCACTGCGTGCGGTCGTACCGCTCGTCATTGTACACTCTCAACAAGTCGCGGCACATTTGGGCGCGAAAGCGCTGGTCCGAGGCCTCGTTGACCGTGCGGAGGAGCTCGGACAGGACCAGGGGCGTCCTCCATGCCGAACCCGGC
>JAANBA010000483.1:0-23901 GCA_014621435.1 Neopestalotiopsis clavispora
CGACGTCGGTGTCTGGACCGTCGCCTGGCAGGGCCCGGACCGCGGCTACATCAAGGTGGCCAACTTTAGCGACTATACGGCCGGCGTCAACGCCGTCGACGCCAACAAGGTCGCCGGCAACACGTCCCTGGCCCTCGTCCCGCAGTACGGCGGCGTCCAGGATAATCTCGGCCTCATCACCCAGAGCATCACGAGCCAGACGACCGGCCCCTTTCAAGTCAGCTCTTGGAATCAAACGTGGAATAAGAATCGTGAGTAAATTTTCTTTAATTCTTTTCCTTATAGCCGAGCTGCTCTCTTTGCCGAATCTCATGCTGACTGAGGAATTGCAGCCGACGATGTGATACCCAATCTGCCTCTTCCTGCCTCGAACCAGCATGTGGCCGTGACGAAATGGGGTACATGGGATCGGACTCTTTGCTATGCTCTCCTTGGCGATGGGACAATGAGAGGGAGCTGGTGGGAAGACGAGGCGGAGCAAAATGCCCTCTCTAGCCTCACTTTCGAGGGCGGGCCGACAGCCAACTTCTCATCCATTGCAATGACCCTCGATGCCATGTTCTATGGCATCAATGGCGATGAAATCCACGAATATTCCGTAGACGGAGCAGACGCCTCAAGGTTAAATTATGTTGGCAGGATATACCCATGAGCACTGGAGTAGAATATGTATTCAGATTAGCAAGCGTTGAGAGACCATTTATACTTTTGTCATGCTTTGAATATCCGGCCCGGTTGCGAGAGGCTCCTGCAGGAGCATGCATCGAGAATTGGGTTCATGCACATGACGGACATTCGATTGTGACACACATGGTTAATAAAAGTATCAATTCGGGTACATAAACTAACGTGCGAGCGAACCCATGTACCTCGTTATGCTAGCAATCTGAGGGTGCTTCGTCGAGAGAGCGAATGAAATGACGTCGAGTAGATGTTTCTGCAAACACTTTCTGGAAATACCTCTGTCGAAACAAACAACTGCAAGATGCAAAGAAAGAAAAACGCCCCCTGATCCCTCAATCGCAATACATATGAACACAAGGCAGAAAATCGGCTTGAGCCCAAGACTCCAAATCACATGACGCGGCACGAACACTGCTGCAAATTTTCAGCGAGCAGTCATTCATCAAGATCTCTACTTTCTCGGAGCCTTGTGCTGCTCATAGTGAAACTCCTCGTCAGAGGCATCAAGAATCTCGTACTCCTCGTCGGTCATGTACCCATCTTCCGACTCAATCCACTCCTCATCCTGGAGGTCGTAAACATAGTCATGAGTTGCAGTGTCGGATTCAGTTGCGACATCAAGTTCGCTCTCGGCCTTTGGGACGAGAACGCTCGAGTCAGGAGACTCGTGGTCAAGCTTTGGGAGGATCATTTGGCTCTTGGTCATCTCAGGGACCTTGGCATCTAGGAGAGATTCTTCTTCCTTGGGCTCTTCCTTGATTTGTGATACTTCTTGAGGCTCAGACTGGACAGTCACATCGCACCAAAGCTTGTGTCCATATTTAACACCGTCGCGGGTGGTGAGTCGCCAGTACGAAATGACCTTGCCATCACGCTCGGGAGTCCGCATCAGGACAGTAAAAGGGAATTCCTGGCCAGGCTGGAGCGAGCTGTAGCAAACAGTGGACTCGGATGCCGAGATTAGCTCGCGAACCCCAATAGCACGGTTAGGGTCAACGGCGCCCATGTAGTCACCACCGACGAATTTGACGGAGCATCCGGCGGGCCAGGCAACCTTGCCCTCGTTGCGCAGAACCCATGTCTGTTCAAAGGTGTGGTTTGGAGGCATGACGGTACCGTCCTCGATCGTGTCATGTCTGAAGACTGCAATCAAATCCGGCTCTGGGGCTTGCGGCTTCTCTGTAACAGAAATTTGCTCCGTCTTCTCGTCAATGCTCTCGGTAGCCTCCGTCTTGACGACCTCCTTTTCGACCTCCGTTGGCTTGACGTCAATCACGGTTTGAACTGGGTTCACGGCAATATTCTTCTCACTTGGGGGCGAAGGGACAGTTTCGGTAGAGCGGTTGCTGGTGCGTCTGGGGATGGGGGAGACATTTCGGTCTCCCATCACGGGCAGACGCTTGCCATCTTGATGCTCACCTGTAGTTGTAACATTAACATGTCTGACAGGGGTCTTGAACTTGATGAGGGGGTGAGTCTTGTTGTGCGTGTTGGCCGGGCTTGCCTCGCAGCTGGCACAGAAGTCCGTGTCATGACAGACGGCACACTTGTAGCGAACGCCAACGATGTAGCTAGAACCAGACTGCGAAGAGGTGCACAGAGGACCGTCGCAGCAGATTCCATTATGAACCCATTGGCTTGTCACGCGGTGAGGTTCGGGAAGCGGCTCGTAGATCGCAGCAAACCGGTGGTTGGGGTGGACAAATCCGGCATTCTGGGCACAATCGGAGCAGTAATCCCAGTCAGGACAATCCAAGCACTTGTGGCGAATACCTCGAATATAGTGGTTGCAGCCGTCGCATATGGCATTGTGGCGAGTGTTACGGCCAGCGTTAAGACGTGCAGTAATCGAAGCATCGAAAGAAGTTCCCTTGACAGCAGCAGTAAAGGCATGCTTGGGGTGGTGACCATGCTGGTCTCTGGTGAAGCAGCTCTTGCATAGATCAAAGTCCTCGCAAACCAAGCAGTGGAGGAATTCTTTCTCGGGAAACTCTTGAACACAGCTGTTGCACGTGCGGGCTATGTAGAGAGGGTGAGCAGGGTATGAGGTACGCTCGGCACTGGGCCGCACAGGCTCAAGTGGGCGCATAGGCAACGTCATTGGCAGCTGTGATAGAGGCGATGTCGGCACAGGGTTCGAGGATTTTGCTGATGCGGAAGAAGTAGCGGAGGAAGTCTTGGGCGCCACGTGAGTGGTACTATAAGTAATTTGGTCGTCCATGATAGTGCGCTTGATCAGCCAGTGCTGATCATTGTAGCAGGAGATGCCCTGGTTCACGCAATCCTGGCAGAGATCAAAGTCGCCGTCATCGCATGTGGAGCAGTGGAAATGCGCGTCAGGCACTACCCGATCACAGCTGTTGCAGCAGACGGTGAAAGGGCGACGGAGGAGGCTGGATGAAAATGCCGGGCATGGGCATTTCGATGGTTCGGTGGGTGTAAGAGAATGGATGTCATTCTTGTGTTCAGCAACATCCACAGGAAGGAACTTGTCCAAAGATGACGATGTCATGCTGCGGGCTCGCTTCTCCTCAGGGCCTGGCATCTGCACCTCCTCCGACATGTTCTGATGCTTGGAACTAATGGTGAAGCTCTCAGAGGAAGATGTCTCCTCCTTCGACGATGCGAGAAGTTCGTCCTTTTCTTCTTGTTCCAAAGGTTGAAAAGTGGAAAGCGACTGCTTGTCGTTGGATTTGACCTCATCCTCGACAGTATCAAGCAACGGCGAACCAGTATTTTCTTGGTCTGTGGGAGACATGGCTACAACTCTGAGCTTCAGCTTCTGCTTTGCTTTGGCTGCCCGAAAGAGCTGCTTGTAAACGGCTGGGTTCGTTGAGTCAAGCACGACATAGGCCGCAGCAGAATCCGAGTAGCGCTCAATCAAAATTTGCGTGTCTTCTTGGATATGGAGGAATCCTCGCAGCTAGAAGGAATGTGACATTAGCATTGATGGACATTGTCATCCAGTAGATATTGGGTATCTCCGTTATCGCATGAAGCAGATAAGGGCGCTGAAGTAGCGCGCGGAATCATGGGCGATGGCTCTTTCGACTTACCTTGGTTTCAAGGGTGGCAGCGACAAGTTCCCGCAGTGGCAGTTTATATCGGCGCGTAACACCAGCGAAGTTGATCTTCAGCGTGATCGGGGTATCGGGAGTAGCAGCCGCAGACGACGCCATGGTGAATGCGGCGTAGGGGGTCACTTTTTATATGATGTCAGTACTGGATCTTTATATGCACATCGATAAAAGTTTAATCGATGGACTGGGCGATGTTTTGATGATAATATAGAGTTGGATTTTAATGGAAGTAGGAAGGTTTGAGAAAAAGAAGGTGTTCCGAGGTAGGTGGTGGTCGTCGGTCCTAACGGTAACAGACGTACAACAGGCCCCAGGAAGGCCGGTGCTTATCGGTCAGGTGGGCCAGTGACGGTGGTGCAGTAAGGGCGGGCCGCCTGCCTGCCTGCCTGGTAAGGTACTAAGGTACAGGCGGTGAAATGGAGTCGTCGGGGGAGCTTATCTCTGATCCCCAGTTGATTCTGGGGAAAATGGATGCTTCTTTGATGATGAACAGATAGCAAGGAAGGTACTTACCGAGAGGTTGGTATGTTGATGGATGGAATGGCCAATGACTTGAGAGGTAATCGAGAGCCTCCAGCAGTGTAGAAAAGAGGAGAAAAGAAAGAGGAGTCTTGAAATGTCAGAAAGTTGCTGCAGGCTAGTTGAGCAAACGCCTGATGGCAACGGGGAGTTTGAATTGGTTAGGTTGAGGAGAATGTGTGAGAGGGGTGGGAAAGAAGCAGGTAGTCACAACCTTGCCGAGCTTCAAGTTCCAGATGCCAGCAGGCTGAAGCCAGTTCGTCAGTACCTTAGGTAGGTACCGGTCACGTTTTAGAGGTGTTGTTCCGGAGCTTCCTCAGGGTAGGACTCGTAATAAAGACAACTGCAAAAGGTCTGTAGGTCGGTCGCAGCTGGGCGCTGGGACGGTTTTAACGTAAAAGAAGAGCCAACAGGCTTACACTATCCTCTTTGATACATTTTCCTTTCCCTTCTAGCCGACTGGACTGAGGCGAACATGCGCCGCCGACAGGCAGACGCGAGCCTTCGCAACTAGGCAATCGACTGATCGAGGTACGTACCGTGTATCCATCGGATGCCCAGTGCTGTGCCACTGGCCAATGGGCGCGGTCATACAACGTCAAGCAAGTCGACGATACCTGCCTCAGCACTCGCTAACCCGGCTTTCGTGTAAGTAGCGGGGCGAGACAAGAAAGCGGGGCAGACGAATCACGCTACCTACGTATGTCGACGACATACCGAAATGTGGTTGTTAAGGGTGTCATTGGCCTCCTTGTTTGAGCCAAGGCGTCGTAGGACATTTTACCTTACTCACTACTGATTACATGTTGATACCTCAGGCCTCAGTTCTACGGTTTGTGCACGATTCATCAGAACACCACTAATCATAACGCTCCTGCTTCAGTCTTCACAAGTCAGGTATACGTAAACTGCAATTCATAGCCTGCCTAGCCCGCCTTGCTTGGTCATGAATGGCCACCATGGCGAAGAAGATGGTAGAACAAGATGGCCAAAGCATTTCCTTCATGTTCCATTCCTTTTGGCAGGAGCCGTGGTCCAAGTGTCTGTACACGAACACTGGAAGTTGCCGAAGTTGCACATTGTGCTTGGTAGCAAAGTTATTGCGGCCGACTGTTAAATGCCCGCACAAAGACACATTGAGCGGCTACATGGTTCGCAGAGTTCACTCAATTTCAACGGACATAATCAAGATAATATTTTACCACACAACCTAAGTATTGGGCGTATTTTGGCGTTGTCTATCACGCACATGAAGTGTCGTCTAGATCGCAATTTCGGGTGACTAGGTGTAACAACGTGGAAAAGAGACGGCCTTGGCTGGTACGTCCGCTAGGAGGGAAGGAATACAAGGAAAAGAAATATCCTGATCCCATACTGCTGGCAGCACGAATGAAAAGAAACCATGAAGTCCCACTGATTCCACATTGTTTAATTGTCCTGCGTACGGAAAAGGGCAGGACGCCGATCATGCATTTTGGGGAGCGTACCTCGCCTACTAACCTGCTGTGCCCGGCTGCCGGGTGTAGACAAAAAAGGCTATTGGTCCACTCCGGTCTGCACACGTCCAGGTCCACGTTCTCAGGTTCATGTCAATCGGCAAACCGTCCATATGTTTGCTTCAAGCACGTCATAACGAATCTGCCTCGATTCTTTCTTTTGCGGGGTCGCTCCCACCTGAAGTCAGCAACTGCAATACGACGCTTATCGAAATGGACTCTTTGATAACGGACGCACATCCCCAGCTTGACCGGTCACTATATATCGCATTCGCAATCACTCAGGTGAGGATCGTTCATGTTTGAGCCTCCAAGTTCAATGCGATCACTAATGACTTTCATTCCCAATGACTACACCTTACCGATATTATTTCACGGATGCATTATTTCAGACGATCAAAATGGTCTTGAATATGAATTTGAGATAAATGCTGCGCATATTGCGTCGCAGAAACGCTGCCGAAGAAAAGGCACACAATCACTTGAATGTAATGAATTGTTTGAAGGTCGATACCTATCCACATCGAAATAGCAATCAGAAAGTATTCGAGACCTCGGATTTCAACAATAACTTCAATGATCATAATTGGAAGACAGCGAACGGTCCGTCATGGCCCTCAGTCAGCATCACCAAGCAAATGAGCTGTATGCAGACATCACAAGTGCGGTGCCTTTACTATCCAATCAGATCCGAAGCAAATCAGATCCGGTCAATCAACCAATGCACATTAGATTGGAGAAGTAGTAGCAAGGCGTCAGGGCGTGCGGGGATAGCTGGTGGCTAGGAAGTTCCCCGCCTCGCCCGCCACCCTTCTCCAGGCGACTAACAGAAATAGCCCGAGTACCGGTGCCGGCAGAGGCAGTTAAGGTTGTTCGTTCGACGATGCTAGTGTTATAAGCTGTGAATGAACGCATGCTGCCCGAAAAAGCACCTATTTTGAAATCCGTGGTTGGTAACAGTCTTGTATAGCTAGTTACGAATTCTATCAGTGAACAACAAGCCTTGTCTTGTGATAACTCCTCTTGCCCATGACAATTCCCAAGTGGATGCATCCAGCTTGGGGGCTGAAGTGGCTTGTTTATGATTCCAGGCGCCACATTCAGTCATGAAGGTAGGTACGTGGTTCGAAGACGATCTCGAGCTTGGGTCACTTGGTATTCCCCGAAGTAGGGGACGGGTATACACTATATGATAGATGGTGTGCCTGATGCTATTTCTCGAGAGCATAACGAGTGGTCGCTGTTCGTGCCGCTTGTTATTGTTTTTGTTTCGTCGCGACATATTTTCGTCGAATGCCAGCAGTGGCGGCCCCCATTATGAGCTGCAGTATGGCCTAGATCGGCCTTGATAGTCGGGAAACATACAGTTATACACGTACAAAACGCAACCTCACTTGCAGGACGGTCGCTTCACTGGTCTGAATGCACGCGCTTTGCATCATGATCTGTCGCTTGGTCAATGCAAGCTAAACGTGGCAGTGGCAGCCTAGAACCGCTATCGCACCCAAAGGCACCTGCTGTCAAGCTCCTCACTGGCGGCTCAGAGTCAATCAAGAAGATATCATTTAGTGGCGAATAAGCATTGAGTTTAAGCTTGACAGAGTGGTCGCCATCGTGCTGTTAGCATACCTGTTTGCAAAAGAGAGCATGAATGGGCAATGACGGTGCTATTAATCCCCTCGTCTGTTCCCAAGAAAATGTTGTGCCCAGACACAAGAAACTCGAATCACCCCACCATAATGCTTTGCTGGACCAATGTTGTCTGGTCGTAAGATGAATGCCAGTGCAGGCAGGTTACTTATTCACTTATCTAATGAGCTGCTGCATTCTGATGGGGATAAGGACATCACTCGGAGAAAGTCATCCCCCATGGTCCTCTGTCGACCCATGTGATACCCGCTTGTCGAAGCCATCTGTGAGCCAACTAGGCCAAGGAGAAAAGCAGAAGAGGAACAAGGAGGCCAAAAAAGGATATCGATTTGTCACGACTCCATCAAGTATGAAGTTAAAGGGAGGTGAATTGAACACTGCTGCTGCTTGGCCAAACAAGGGAGCTACGTAGGCCGTCAAGTCATCGCATCACTAAAATAATTCCTATCCCGCCCAGAAGGATGCGACAATTGAAACAACAGGGTTCAGTGTTCTATTGTGTTGATTTGGGGCTACCTATGAACTACATTTACCTGTACGTGCTGTAACTCGCCGAGCGCGACCAGCTAACTATTAAGGTAGCAAGCAGTCAGTGGTGAGTGAGTTGGAACATTTATTAGCATAAGGCAGAGGCACAAGCAAGCCAGCAAAAGCACAGGTCGCAGCTGGTCCAAAAAAAGACAGACCCAGTCGCGCACCTGCAATTCCAATTGCCCATTCATCCCGGCCCAGTTCCAAGCACAAAAAGTCGGGAGTCGGGGGTCTGGCCTCGTCTCTGGGGTGTTATTGTTGTTGGGTTGGGTGACAGCTAGGTAGAGCGCAGCCAGCAGCCAGCAACCAGCAGCCAAGCAGCCTTTTTTGCGTCCCTCAACGCGAATCTGGACCGGGCCTAAATTCATTGTGACTCCGCCCGCCGCCTGATGATTTTCAATCTCTTGAACTCGACTCCAGCTTCAACTCAACCCCCCGATCACCCTACTTAGCACCCATCGACCTGCTGGACTGTCTTCACGTCCAACGCGAAGTCAAGGTCGTTGTCATCGGGCCTGGAGGCATATCCCCAGAAAAGCTGTCCAGTCTTTTTCCTTTTCCCCCCTTTTTTCTTCTTTTTTTTGGTTGTTCTTTTTTTGCTTTTGCCGTCCGCGTCTCTCCCTTTCGTGCTTGGCTTGGGCCGTAATTCCAGTTCCTGCTACACTTATTTTTTTTCTTCCCTGGGACCTGTAGTAAGAAAGTCGCCTTTTACGCTTAATTGAGGCTCTCTCCCTACACATCCCTTCCCTTCGCTCTGGTACCGCAGGCGGTCTCGCGTCTGAAGCCGTTTATCTGCTCAAGCTATCTAGCTTCGCTGGAGACCGACCCAGTTACCTGCCATCCCGCAGAGAGGACACGAACCCGCATGAACTCCCTCTTCTCGGCAACCTCGACGCCCACGGCGCGCGGACGTACCATCATCTAATTCTTTCAGTTCCTCTCCTGTCCCCACGCGCATTCGAGGTTGTTCGCCACCATCAGACGCCATCAACTTCAACATTGCGGCACCACCTTGGGACCTAAAACAGTTTCCTGCACAGTCACCATGGCTGCCACCCGCCGAAGAAAGATTGTGTCTAGGCGAAGGGCTGATGATGAGGGAGATGAGGATTACGATATCGATGACGATTCGCTGACCGACGGCTCGGTAGCTTCGGATGACCACGACCTTGCCAACGATAGCGACACAAGCAATGTTGATGAGGCGTCACCCACTTCTCCTGCTGTGCGAAAGTCCCAGGCTCGCGCAGCAAACGGTCATGCTGGAACGAAGAGCTCCAAGGGCTCTGGCAGCTCTGCAACCCGATCCGGATCCAAGACAAGTCAGCCAGGTCAAACAACCATTTCAGACGCGGAAAGCATGATGAATGGGTTGTCCGTCTCGGACAAGACAGAGCAAGCACAGGAGACGGACCATGGGATAAATGAAGAGACGCAACCTACCAAGTCCACCGCCCCACTGGTCGTGAGCTCGAGCTCGGCCGCCATGGACCAGTCACAGGATCACACCCAAGACCGGCGGCGGAGAGAACACGATGATTATAGAAAGAAACGAGATGAGGATCCGGCCTTTGTGCCGAACAGAGGGGCCTTCTTCATGCACGACCACCGACATGCCGGTCCTGCTGCCAATGGCTTCCGACCCTTTGGCAGAGGTGCTCGAGGCAGAGGTCGTGGTATTGGGGGTCCCTTTGCTCCAACCAGGTATGTTTCTCTCCGAATTACGTCGTCAAAACAAGCTGACCTTAGTAGCGGTCACCAACCCTACCCGCCCGCCGATCCTATCATCAGCACGCCCTGGGCTCATGACATGCATGAAGCTGTTACTGAGCCTAACCGTTCAGCACGCCAGTCTGCACAAGGTGGTCAGGTTATCGCGGACAATGGCCCGCCTAATGGAGATGGCTACATTCCAACGTGTGACATGAGTGCTACTCCTATCAACAGGACCTTGTCCACTGAAAAACACATTGGCAACGTACAGATTCGGGTCTACCTTCCATCGTTGCATAAGCCTATACTATTTTCTGCCATACCGGTTAAGCAGTATACCAAACTGCCAGACCATCGTCCACCTTTGCGCCGCGACAAACCTGTACGCATTTCGCTCCCCGATTACCCGCCCCGGTATATCTTCCCAGCTACAGACCGTTCATTCATCTTCATCCCGAGGGCCCTGCGACCAAACAACCAACAGCGCATGCGTGGCAAACCTAGATCGGGATTCGGATCGATGGGAGGGTTCTCCAGAAGGACCAGTGTCTATGGTGGAAGCTACTATAACGGCAGTCAATACTCACCAAGTGTGGCACTCAGCAGGCGCTCATCGATTGCGCCTGACATGGGCAGGGACTATATCGTTTCTCCAACTGGCTCGTCCATCTCCCGCCCGCCCATGGCAATGGATGCTTCACGCCCTGTCGTAAGGCTACCTCCACGAGCAGAGCCGCAGGGGCTTGATGCTAGTATCCATGCTCCTGCGCCAGCAGTTGGCCAAACTGCCATATACGAAGATATGCAGGCACAGGGTAAAGTATTCCATCAGGAAAGCCAGCCGACGTCGATCCCTATGCATCAGCCGCGACCTCAAAAGACCGTCTCACTTGAGAATATTGAATCGCCAACGATGCTGCAGAATGCGCAATCCTTCCAACAAGCTTTCCATCATCAGGTCCCTGTACAAGTCTCAAACGGCTTCAACACCGACCCGCATCATCCCCGTCACGGTTCGTTTGCCAGACATACCACGGGCACTCCTCTATCTCAAATACCGGAGCGAGCAATCCATGCTGCTCCATTCCAACCTACGCACTTCTCGCAGCAGCAAGCATACTACCCACCTTACCAGATGGTGCAACCTCAGCAAGGATATTATTATCCTCCAGCAAACCCATATCCCGCAGCTGCCCCTGCGTACGTTCCTGGGCCTCAGCCACCCCAAGGGCCTGTTGATCCCGCACAAGCCAATGGACAAGCTGGTGGCGCTCCAAACCTGGTGGCACAAGAAGTCAATGGCATGGTGTATTATTATGATGCATCGCAAATTCCCCAGGTACCGAGTTATCCCTCGTACCAACCCGCCCAGGGCTATCCTGCGGCCAACGGGGTCATGAACGTCAATGGAATGGCGGCACCCAGCCAAGACGGCTACTATTATCAGCAGCCTGGTACCGTCTACTATCCTCAATAGATGGCCACGGTCGTTCATCGGCAACCTACCTACAGTCACGCCCTATATACTTAATTGCTTCTAATGGTGTGCACGTCAGCCTGTAGCACTACATCAGTCCTCTCAGACAGTACTCGGCCTTTTGGCACAATTCGCGTGGTTCTATCGCTCGCTTGCCTCGACGAAACTTAAGTTCAGCTTTTGCGTATTCTTTCTGGATCACTGCATTGGCATTGTCTACTACTGTCGAACGACTTGCGTCGAGTCATTGTACAGGCGTTTGGGGAAACAGTCTTGCTTACAATTGCTCTTTTTGTGTGGAAGCATTCATGCGGTTCTTGTTTCTAGTTTGATTGCAAAAGGTGGAAAGTAACTGCTTGAGCGAGTCGTGGCTGGATATGTTCTTTGGGCGGCAAGTCGTGTAGAGGCGGCAAGATGGAGATATGACGAATTAGATGGAAATGGGGGAATGGAATCTGGTGATGTGCTTGAGTAGACAAACCAGAAAATTCATTATTCCCAACTTGCTTCTGTCCGTCAACGTGATGAACTCTGTTCAATGGTTATAGTGTATATCCAGAAAGGCGTGGTAAGTTGACTGTTCTGATGGATCTCTGAGTAATCTCGGGCCCACGAACAAGAATGTGGTGGTGTCTGGAAGATAGTGCATGAATGTAGAGTCTCGGGACATGGTCTTGCTTTATTCAAACGAGTCGCAGCCAGGTACAAGCCAAAGTCAAGATTCAACTTGGGGTTTGGCCTTACTGGATTTGGGCAGATCGAACGATGCCATCCATGTTCTGGTGTCCTTCCAATAGGTGGTATGTATGGGTGCTCCAACTGACTATTTCTTCAACGAGAGCTCTATGCAACCGGTGTTATCAGTGTTTATTACTCGAAGGCACATAGCTATAAGAAAGACAGTATTCACGAAGCCTCTTCCGTGGACAAGAAGACAAATTTTGATGACCAAATAGACGACTGAGTCACATGTCATGTACGTGTTTTACGGTAGATGAAAATATCCAAGACACTCTAGACGATGAGCGCGGGATGGTCTCGGAAGAAACGCCATATTGATGGGCCTGTTATGGTACTGATAGGACAGATCAGATCAGAACTTCTCTCCCGCGTCTTCTTCCCATTCTTGAACTTGGCAAGCCCGCAAAGCACCCAATGACGTTAGGTCACAGACCCAAAGCGGCAAGGCAGGGATTTGTTTGGGATCGACCTCCCATCACGGCCACGCAACGCAACACGATTGCGGGAAGACACGCAAGATTTTTGGACGAAAAGAAGGAAAGAAACAGACTCTACGATACCACCCCCTGGTCGCTCATGTGCCAAGACGACGTCACAGATCTGGCGCTGATTTTAGTAACGTACATGACTGCCGGGGAAAGCTTGTTCACCCTACCACATAGCTCGCTCTTGCTTCTTATCAATGTTGTAAACATGGTTAGATGGACCAACCCTCTTTCTTTTCGAACATTGATTCTACCATGTACAGTACACGTATTACACTCAAGTTGGTCAAGTGTAACAGAAGTAGCTGATAGGCGGGCAGTAGCCGCCCGGCTAGATCAGACGGCTATCCACTTGAATGCTTGTTGTTTTTTGCACTACGTGCCCACCCCCACTGAGCGGGACTGATGTCGTTTGGGGGGTTCTGGACATCCAGACTCTTGTTGTCTCTGGTGAGGCAGTGAGAATGTTATCGATCCTTTCCCGTGAATCTTGTATGTACGTACTTGATCACCTACTGGGGTAGGTTATCTACACACGTATCGTTAAAACTGGCGCCGGATACTTCGCAACTATGCACTATCTGGACTCCGCCTCGATGCTTGTGGGCCCTCATTGCCCATGTCTGGTCTCCAAGAGCAAACCAAGTTCTGGTTCCTGATATACCTACTACCGCATCCCAAGACTGGCGGCAAGTGGGAGGGAGGGGATGGGAGGTCCTCCGGAATCATGCGCAGCCGCTGCTCCAAATCGTTGCCCCGGGGAATTCATTGGGTAGCGGTCGATCTTGCTATTCAGGTCGACTGAGGCAAGATGACGAAACGGGCAGAGACCTGGGGTTGAGGGACGCATGGATTAGGAAAAGACAAGTGTGTTGCTAGAGTCGCAGATCTGTCGTCATTGCCCTGCACGCGCGTGAACTGAAGTGTAACTATCACGGTCAGGCTTCGCCCATTTTCTTTCTTTCATGCGGCTGGGGACAGGAGAGAGAGAACCCTGTTTCGTCTCGTGTCTTGATTTAGAGAGGCAAATGGAGGTGCCAAATCGTCGACGACGCGTCCACTTTATAGCGGCATGGCAAATAGTGAGGCGCAATATGTTTCTCTCCAAGCCTCATGATAAGTCCAACCGTTACATTGGATATTGCACACACACTGCATATTGAGCACATGAATTGGGTGTTCCCGAGGTGATGGGCCGGGAGGATGGTAGGTAACCAAGTAACTACAGAAGGAGTAGTATACGCACTTTACCAAGGCTTGGCTAGGCTTGGTCCCCCCGCAAGCACGGAATATATACACGCTTGGACCTTACTGCAGTACTAAGTCAAATAGTTTACAGTCCACTCAAAAAGCAGCTCGGATTCGAGAACCGACTGTTTTTCCAAATCAATGTATTTGGTTCGGAGGAAGCTCAAACGTCTCTCAAATATCTTTATTATGCATATTTCCTCTCGAATATAGGGAAACAGTGCGAATAGGCTTTTGTATACTTCACGATTCCATTCGGGATTACTATGATAAACCGTGGCTTAATCATCGATCTTGGGAATACCAACACGGTCGGTTTCCCAAAATCCGAGCTATCTATCCACTAACTCCAACCCCGAGATCAAATCAAGACAAAACGTGAAGGCAGGCCTCTCCTTTTAGCTGCAGACCACGGATGCAATGCAGATCGCTCCTGGCATGATACAGGACATGGGCTCGATGACTTAATGCAATGACTGACTGACCTGGCTGGCAAGTGCAGATTACCAGTATCTTGTGGCACTGCCCATAGACAACAACCAAACACCAGGCCGAAGATGCCTGCTTGCCACTCCTAAAAACAGGTTCGTTGTTCATCATCGGACCATCTGCAGGAACATGTTGTCTTGCATACCCTGGCCTGGTCTGGGCGCCTTCCGGCACCCATATGGTAAGGTTTGTTGTATGTATAGTACCTGACCAAGGTAAGTACGATAAAGAGGAGCCAGCACTTTGTCGACTGCCGATGGGTGCCCGGCCGTGAAGGAGTTCTATACAAAAGGCATCTTCCTCGCATTTCTTGGCTCGTCTTTACCAGTTTCCATTCCCTTTTCATACAATACCAGATCTACTGATCTTTACAACACTCCACCTACCCATCACGCTGCACTATCACTCCCGAAACTTTACTCCCTTTACTATTCAAAACCACCATATCCACCCGTCACCATGGAGGGCATCTTCTCAGCGCAGGCCAAGTTTGCCCAAAGTATGGGCTTGAAAAAGGTCAAGGCCGTCCGCAACACAAACTACAAGGCGCAGGGCACAAAATCCTACGTCTACTTGATGAACCGCTTCGGCTTCCAGCCGACACAGCCCGGTCCTTACATTGTCCAGAACAAGGTGGTCCAGAGAGGCCTTGCCCCGGAATCGTTCCAAAAGGCCGTAGGCGGCAGACTCCGCCACCAGCGCGTGCTCGTCAAGAAGACTGGCGATGGAGACGAGACCGGCGAAGTCACTGCTGAGGACCAGCAAAATGATTCAATGTATGTGTGCATGCTTGGACTCTGGCTTCTGCTCCAGAATATTTTATAATCATTATTGCTCACTCCACAAAGGTACCTCTGTGAGGTTGATATTGGAACACCAGCTCAGACAGTCAAGCTAGATTTTGACACTGGTTCAGCTGACCTTTGGGTCTTTTCTACCGAGCAGAGCAAGTCGACTCAAAAGGGCCATGCTGTTTTTGACCCAACAAAGTCTTCCACCTGGAAAGAGCTCTCCGGCAAGTCCTGGAAGATCTCCTACGGCGACGGTTCAAGCGCCTCGGGCGATGTTGGCACTGATGTCGTATCCATTGGCGGTCTCAAGGTTGAGAGCCAAGCCGTCGAGCTGGCAAAGACCATGTCGGCCCAATTTTCCCAGGGCACCGGCGACGGACTGTTGGGTCTGGCTTTTGGCACAATCAACACGGTGACTTCTGGATCTCAGTCGGACCCTCAGCCCACTCCTGTTGAGAATATGATCACCCAGCAGGACATCCCCAAGGAGTCTGAACTCTTCACCTCGGCATTCTACAGCGAGCGTGACGAGAACAAGGAGTCCTTCTATACCTTTGGCTACATTGACCAGGACCTCATCACCGCATCGGGCGAGGATATCCACTGGACCGACATTGACAACTCGCAAGGATTCTGGCAGTTCCCCTCGGCCTCGTACTCCATCAACGGCAAGTCCACCAAGGTCTCGGGTAACACGGCCATTGCCGACACTGGTACCACCCTGGCTCTCGTCTCCGACGATGTCTGCACCGCCCTATACAAGCAGATCAAGGGTGCCAAGTACGACTCCCAGCAGCAGGGCTGGACCATTCCCACCAGTGTCAAGGCCGCCGACCTCCCCGACTTCAGCGTGGCTGTTGGCGACAAGGAGTTTGTCATCCAGAAGGAAGACCTCGTGTTTGCTCCCATTGACGAGAACACATGGTACGGTGGTGTACAGTCCCGTGGCGACCTCGACTTTGATATCTTGGGTGACAGCTTCTTGAAGAGCGTATACGCTGTAAGTGATAAGCGTGCCCCCCTTCACTGAATGACTTTCTGTCAAATTACTAACATGATTTTTCAGATTTGGGACCAGGGCAACACACGTTTTGGTGTTGTGCCAAAGATTGAGAAGACTCAGAATCTGACGCCTCCCACCACATCTTCGTAAGAAAGTGTATGTCACCGTCCAAGGATGCGCCGTTCCGCTGGCACATGGACCAAAGAAGCACATGAGACCTGGTCGACGATTTGTTGGTCTGCTGTTTTAGTTTCTCTTAATGGAATCGATTAGCATGCGTACAAGTTTAATACATTTCTTCATGCCCTTTGGACATAACATCCATAAATGAATGCTCAAGTGATGAAATACTCAGATGAAGTTCAACGACGGCTAGAGTCTGCGAGGTGAATAGAAATAAAAGTAATCTCGGGAGCAGATCCTAGACGTCGATCCTCCCTCGGCATACCGATCGCTTGACGATTCACCAACCAGGGAAAGCCACCACACCGGCTAGAACCGAGACATGTGATTGACCTTACTTGTGTTTGGCTCGAGGCACAAAGTGAATGAATGGATTAATGAGCTTAAATTATGTCCACTTTTTCTTTTCGTGTTGAAAAGCGCGGTGCATACACCTTAAAGATTAGGCCGAGACCGTGCTCAAACCTCAAAGTAAATAATAGGGCCAGGGGCATAACCTCCGGGCCAGATTATACATGACGTAATTGTACCTGGACTATGATTAGCCCATGAGCCTATCATGTGGTGCGAATTGATAACATGGGCAGCAGGTATAAGTTTACTTCCAGGTGACAATTATCTCTTCGGTTTGAATTCCTTGCATAGATTTATTGTGTTTCTCGCATTCTAGAATTTTGTTTATTCTTTGTCGATAGATTTTCTTATAGACTCTAGAAATTCCACGGATCGTGAAGGGTAAATAGAGCAACCATGCCTGGAAAAGTCGAAACTGCCGCTGTCAACGGCACTACGAGCGCCCCGGTTGTCACCTCGATCGAGGCAGTTCCTGTCACAGAACAGCGGAAGCCATTTATTCAACCGGAAGGCGATGAGGGATTGGTACATATTGGTAAATCCCGCCACGGATGTTCTGCTTGTCGTGAATTGTGAAAATTTATTAACGTGGTTCGTGTGTACAGGCACGGCGCGGGCTAATGTTGCTGCCACCCCCGATAAGCCACAGGGAACGACTGAAGATGGATGGGCATCGCGCCATCAGAACAAGACTGTAGGTCTCCCGTCAACACATGAAATATCCAGAGCCTTACTGACTTGCTAACAGGTCCTTCAACAACATTGCGAGTTCTTCGACTTTGTAAGTCATGAATTTCCTATCGCAATATTGGGGGGCAAACCCATCAAAAGCTGGGGGGATATTACGTCCATACAGGTTTATTCTCCGGCTCTTCTACTTGGCTAACATGATTCGTCAATCACCAGGATAAAGACGGCATCATCTGGCCGCAGGACACCTTTGTAGGATTCCACAAGCTCGGGTTCGGCGTCGTCCTCTCGCTGGTGGCCGTCCTCATCATCCACGCCAACTTTTCCTACCCGACGGTGTCGGGCTGGCTTCCCGACCCCTTCTTCCGCGTCTTCCTCGACCGCGTGCACAAGGACAAGCACGGCAGCGACACGGGCACCTACGACACCGAGGGCCGGTTCATCCCGCAGAGGTTCGAGGACATCTTTGCAAAGTACGCTGAGGGGCGGGATTATCTTACCCTGGGCGATGTGGTGGCTTTGCATACGGGACAGCGGCTTATTAGTAAGTTCTTTCTCTTGTCTGCTCTTGGACGAAAAAAGAGAAGAGGTTTCCTAGTTTCATACAAGAGTTGTTTTTGAAAGGAAAACCTTGTTGCTGACACTTCTTTTGCAACAGTGGACCCAGTCGGCTGGGGAGGGAATATCTTCGAATGTGAGTATTTCTTTGCGATAATGCATGAATTTCCCCCCTCCTAGCTAGATCCGATAACTGACTTGAGAGGATCCAGGGATGGCTACATACTTGATGCTGTGGCCCGAGGACGGCAAGATGATGAAGGAAGATATTAGACGCATTTACGATGGCAGCATATTCTACACGATTGCCGAGAGGCGTGCCGCAAAGGGCAAGAAACAGGCTTGAAAGGGCATGACTGGTAGTGATAGCCTTGTACAATGTTGACCATTGTGCCTCTCGGTTGCAAAGGCTTTGCTTTTTCAAGAGTTTATACTAGAGATTTCGGTCATTAGGTCATTAGATAAAGCAAGCATGTACTTCAGATCGATCTCCCTTATGGCTTCAACTCGAAATTGTCATTGGCTGTTCTGGACTAATAAGCAGTAACTGTGCCCATTGACAGGCAGCATTCAAAGCTTGATTCTGCCAAAAATAAAGCCTCGCACACCATTGCTGATCCAACACTCCTCGCCATCGCGGAGGCTGTCGGCAAGAATGACTTCCTCGACGGCAAGTCCCCTGGATCAATGTCAATATATACGTGTTGTCTGGAGGATAATGAAGCACAGCAACAATGACAAGGATAATTAATGAGCAGGCCTAGCGACACTCACCTCTCCAGAGCCCATCTCCTCGTGGTCCCGTCATTCCCACCGCTGCCCCTGCCCTCCCGGAACACCTGGGACACGGGTGGCGTGACCCATTTACCATTGCGCCAAAAGTACGGAGTTGTGATGCTTCCCTCCATGATGGAGCCGTCTCTCGGGTTGACGAGCAGAACTTCCTTGGTATCCGCCGGGTTCAACGAGTACCGCTTCCTTGCGTCGTCGTACATTTGTCTCCTGGTGGTCTTGTAATGTGTAAACTCGGTCTGGGAGGTGGGCTTGCTATCCACATACACCTCAGACATGGGCTGCCTCCTCAGCAGTGCATTACCATCTGCTGCAGCGACGTCCTCTCCCTCTCCTTGCTCGGGCACAGGCAGGCGAGTCGGAAACAGATTTTGCAGTCCAGTCGGCGAGGCTGGCCCAAACTCATAGCCCAGCTTGCCGTCTCTGCCCATTGTGATCTTTACGCGATGAGCCGCAGAGCCTCCCGACTCTGTCAGAGACTCGGCCACTGGCAGCAAAAAGGCATGGAGCCTTTGCAAGCCCTCCGGGCCGGCGAGCTGGGCGACAGCAGAGCCCCAGCCAAAGTGCACCGCCGCCTTCAGCATGCGGTCACGGTGGTAATCCAGCATATACCAGGGCGATGTGACGGTTCGATTCCATTCTGTGGTGTTGAGACCTTGCTGCTGCTGATTTGGGACATCCAGCAAAATGGGATCATGGCGGATGGATGTGAATAGCCGAAATTCGTCCATGATCTTCACTTATGTGCAAGAAGGATATCGATTATTGTTCACAAAACAATCCGTTTGTTCGGCTGAGTACCAAAGGGACGGCAGCTTACTTTGCTGCATGCAGGTCGTTTGGAGAGACTGACAGCATTTGAGCTCTGAGCCATTACCATATTGGATATGGTCCACTGCAGATTGCATAGCAGCTAGCCAAGCGGATAGCCGTTGCACTGTCGCTACATTACCTATTACTAATCCACTCCCGCCATACATCAATGTATAAATCCGTGCAGAGCCAAAGTCATGATATGCCTGTGCAGATACCTTCGACATCTCTAGGATAGTCAGCAAATGCGTATCTATGCAGATGTTCAAGATTGATTGGTAAGTCGCCTGCCGGAAGTCGGAAAGGGCAGTGACTTTTCGACAGTCAGACAGATCCACAAGGAGTGCACAGTGAATACCTAGTGGTTCGACTTTTCAAGTGTCGTCTTATACTCCTACTGATTCCATGTCGAAAATCGTACAAAGCACGTGTAAAGAGATGAGCGTCGAAACGACACAGAAGCCCTGAAATGTCTTAGACCCAAACACAGATCTTTAGCCGTTGTTGCAACACTGACAGGCCATCACAAATCTGCTCGTGATTTTGATAATGAGGTACTGTGTACCCAAGCGTAGCGGATCTTGGGTGACGTCGCCGGGTCTCCAGTACCTGGCGTTACGTATTGATCAGCAAAGAGAGGGAAGGGAAAAAAAAAAAAAAAAGAGCGCCGATCGACTAGCTTGCCAGCTTTCAACAGCCACTAGAAGCTAGAAAAGCGATAGCTATTGGCACCTCTAAGCACCTCTAAGACCTCTGCTGTCATTTCTGGCCCGTGCTTTTTCCTTGCTCCTCTAAAAAAGTTGACACCCAAAAAATCACCTATCAATCGAATGCTCCCGAATTGAGCAGCGTCGCGCTAGCCCGGTAGGTAGGTAAGAAATTTAGAAGTTTTCGCGTAGCCGGTCGAGCTCCTGCATCATCGAGCCACTGCAACTCACTCACACCAGACACCTCTCTCACACTCCATTTCAGAGGAAGGACCAGGAGTTTGTTGGACGATTCTCCCGCTTGTAATTCCTTATCGCCTGTCTGTAATCACGTCGCTTTGCAATCTTCCTCCCTCCTCTTTCCCCTCCAGATCTGTCGAGAATACCATCGTCTACTATCACCTCAATCTTTCAATCCGCAAATCCCGATCAAAATGTCAGGTGCTTCCGCCGCCCCGGCACCCATGCCTCCGGGCAGACCCATCGCAGTTCCCGTAGAATCTTCCACGTGGGATCGCATTACCAACTGGGCTTCCGAGAACAAGGCCATCGTCTACACCATTGCTGGTGTTACCCTCGTTGCCACCGGTGCCGGTGTTGTATACTACCTCAACAGTGATTCCGTACGTACCATCTTGTGGGGGGGAACAACCACATCTGCCCAATCCCATGCTATATCGAACCACCCACCATCCCATCCACAAACCGGATAACTAACCATGAGAACAATATAGACGCCCAAATCTACACAACCAAAGATCAGCAAGAAGGAGAAGAGGAAACGGAAAGAAGCCGAGCGACAGGCAGAGGCTCAAAAGGCTGCAGAGGCTGCTGCCGAGAAGCCCAAGGCCGCTGCCGTAGAAACCGCCGACGAGCTGCCCGAAATCACCGCAGAGCTCGCCGCGACTCTCTCCGACGAGAAGCGCAAGGAGTACGCATTACAGCTCAAGAATGCCGGTAACAAGGCCTATGGCAGCAAGGACTACAACAAGGCCATCGACCTCTACTCTCAGGCTATTCTGTGCAAGCCCGACCCCATCTTCTACTCCAACCGTGCTGCTTGCTACAATGCCCTGAGTGTCTGGGATAACGTTGTCGAGGATACTACTGCGGCCATTAACCTGGACCCCACCTACGTCAAGGCTCTCAACCGACGTGCCAATGCATACGAGCACCTTGAGCAGTACAGCGAGGCCCTCCTCGATTTCACCGCCAGCTGCATCATTGATGAGTTCAAGAACGAGTCTAGCGCCAACGCCGTCGAGCGTCTCTTGAAGAAGGTTGCCGAGGTCAAGGCCGACGATATCGTCAAGTCCAAGAACCCCAACAAGCTTCCCAGCCCGACCTTTGTCGCCAACTACATCCAGAGCTTCCGCGCCAAGGAGCGCCCTGCTGGTCTGGATGACTCCAACGAGCTGGACGTGAACACTGGAAAGGGACAATTGCAGGCAGGTCTGAGGGCGATGGAGCGCAAGACGCACGAGGGCTATGAGGAGGCGGCCACTGCCTTTGAGAAGGCATTGGAGCTCGGCGATCTCGGCGAGTACGAGGCTCTCGCCTACAACATGCGCGGTACCTTTAGATGCCTCAAGGGCAACCAGGAGCAGGCACTTGCCGATATGGACCAGAGCATTGAGATTGACCCGTCATTGACCCAGAGTTACGTCAAGCGTGCAAGCATGCGCCTTGAGAGAGGTGAGAACCGATTTGGAGCCCATTATCCAAATGCCGTGCCACTAGATACTAACCATATTATATAGGCGAGCGTGCTGAGGCTGCTGACGACCTCGAGAAGGCCATTCAGCAGAATGACCAGGACCCGGATATCTACTACCACCGCGCTCAACTGCACTTTATCCACGGCGAGTTCCAAGAGGCTGCCAAGGACTACCAAAAGTCCATCGACCTCGATACCACCTTCATCTTTTCTCACATTCAGCTCGGCGTTACCCAGTACAAGATGGGCTCGATAGCGTCCTCCATGGCCACCTTCAGAAGGTGTGTCAAGAACTTTGACAAGGTGCCGGATGTCTACAACTACTACGGTGAGCTGCTGCTCGACCAGGGCAAGTTCGAGGAGGCTATCCAGAAGTTTGATACCGCCATGGAAATGGAGAAGCAGACCAAGCCTATGGCCATGAATGTTCTGCCTCTGATCAACAAGGCTCTGGCTCTGTTCCAGCAGAAGCAAGAATTCACCGAAGCTGAGAAGTTGTGCGAGAAGGCCTTGATTAGTAAGTTTAACACCACGCTTTGCCGTGTAATGCCTGTCGCTAACCGTATAATCAGTTGATCCCGAGTGCGATATTGCTGTTGCCACCATGGCTCAGCTCCTTCTGCAACAAGGAAAGGTCATTGACGCCCTGAAGTACTTTGAGCGTGCTGCTGAGCTCGCTAGAACACCAGGAGAGATTGTCAATGCCTTGTCCTATGCCGAGGCTACACGTACCCAGCTCCAGGTTCAAGAGAAGTACCCCCAGCTTGCCGCCAAGCTGTCCGCTGGCATGGGAGGAGGTTTCCCCGGCCGATAAAGGGAGCCCGTTCGTCAGAGGCCGTGGATGTGATCTCCGTGTGATCACTGATGTGGCCCCTCACGCGGGTTGTGTTTTGATATTGGACAAGTCGAGTGTAGATCTTGTCGTGTAAAATGGTGTGTGGTGAGGGTTTTGAATTGTGGCCGAAGTCGAAACCTAAAATGCAGGACATTCTAGAGCGATTGAGGGGTGTGGCAAGGTTGGGATACAACCTCGTGCTGCAAAAACCCTTTGTGATGCTTCTGCGAATTTAGTTGCCAAAGCTTGTAGGATGGGTTAATGTGCTGTGCATTCTGGGGGGCGGCTGTTGTATTGTACCGGCGTTGGCCTGACTGACTACTGCATCGCGGCTGGGACTTTGCGAAACGAAAAAAGTTTGGGTCCTCGATTGTACACTTTTTTGATACAGACGTAATATATACTCCACCTCCCTTCTTCAGTCAGTAGACAAATTTACTACGTATATATGATGTGATATCCACTATATTGTCGTGTATGTAAGGATGCACAGGGTCACTTTTCGGCATATGACGTTTTGTCAGGTTGTTTCCAAGTAATTCCAATATCCAAGGCTGACATGGCCAGAGCCGCCTCCAATAAGGTTCCGTCCAAAGAGCACAAGTGTATATCCATTTCACCCGTATATATATAAATTGATCAGCAAGGGACATTTGGATGTTGCTTTGCAAAAATTCTGTTTAGATTATTTTCCTTCTTATTTAACGACTACGAAATAATGCTATGAAGAGGTATCATCATTCATCGCTCTTTTTGTTTGGCCCAAAATAAAAACAGCAAAATAAACACAGAAGTTCCAAATCAGGGCTACATCCTGGTGCCCGCCAAATATGTCGGCATCTTTTGAGGCCAACGATTTCATCTTTCTTCTGTCTTTCAGAGAGACATTCTTGATTGTATAAAACTCCTCCATCCCGTGGTTTCGGGAGAAAAGTCAACTCTTTCAAGGCATTGGTTTTACATTCTCCTTCTCTCACTTCTCAATTTCGTCAACAGGCGCCGGGTGCCGTTGTTGCCCAAAGCCCTTGGCGTCTAGGCTCATGCGGCTCATGCGACTGGCCATGCTGGAGCCGGTGCCCTTGCGCGTCCGCGAGGCCTTGGCCCAGCGGTCGCCGTGCTTGCCCGACTTTTGCGAGCCGGCGGCGTTGTCGAGCGAGGGGGCGCGGTCGTGCGTCTCGTCCTCGTCCTCGAGGCCCAGGACGTCCTTGAGCTCGGGGATCTCAGCGTGGTCGCGAGTGTTGCGCATGCGGTGGCACCAGTGATGGTCTTGTCCTCGCTGTGCTCGTCGTGGTGGCCGTTGGCGGGGCAGTCCTCCTCGTGGAGCAGGCCGCTGTGGTCGTGGGCG
>JAANBA010000484.1:0-23628 GCA_014621435.1 Neopestalotiopsis clavispora
ATTGGGATCCCTGTTGTTGTGGTGATGATGGTGGTGGTGTTGGTGATGGGGCGATCTGTCGCCGCCGATTCTGGGCGACAAGGACGAAGGGTGATAGCCCTGGTAGATGCCCGGCGGGGAGGGCGAGCGCCGGGGCGACGCCGGGTGAGAGTGGTAGTGGTGGTGGTGGCCACCGGCGGCGGCAAAAGATGGGGATAGAGGAGGGCCTGCCAGGGGAGGCATGTTGCCGGCGTTACGGTCGGGGATCTTGTCAATCAGGAGCATGTTGGGCGACGGGCTGGCCAGTGATGATGCCGACAGCGCCCTCGCGCGCCGACCGGATGAGGGAGGCAGCGGCAGATGCGGGCTGCCGCTGCAATGGTGGTGGTGATGATGGTGGTGGACTTGGTGTGGAGGCGTGTACCTCGGAGGCGATGGAGGAGGAGCGCCGAATGGACCCGGGCCACCGTGATGGGGTGCCGGCGGCTGGTGGTGGTGATGGTGACCAATGTGCATTGTAGTTTTGTTATTGGAATTGTTTGTTATTGATCGTCGTATGGTTAGCTTAGACAGGTTGGAGGTCTGGTGATGGGAGAACAAGCACGGGAGCCAAGACAATGGAATGGCAATCTCATGTTTATGTATATATATACACTGACTTAGACCAGATGAACTATCGAACAACAAATCAAACAGGGTTACGCAATCGGTAATTCGGCAGAAGGATCGTGTCTTTTTTCCATCCTCCCTCTTGACTTTTTTTCTCTGAGCCTCTGCAGAATTACGAGTCACGACGAGTGATAGTCCACAGGGTCCCACTAGTCAGCCAGATAAACCAGGCTATGCTGACCAGGCCGGGCCGGGAACACCTTTTAGGCGCTGGGCGGTTTCTCTCGAGGCGCTGCGGACAGAGACCAGGTTCACCAGCGAGTTCCATAGTGCACTGGACTAAACCCGGCACTTAGGCTGCGTACCATGAGCCCGTCGAGCGCCAAAAGGCCATTGGGAAATTGGGGAAATTTAGTGGACGCGCACACGCAATGGGGGACCGTGTGCCACGCAAACCACGCAAACCTCGGGGCGGTGGGCGGTGACGTATCGCAGATCCGAATCTTTGCTCCGAGGGTACTAGGTTATGTAAATACCGGCCGGAATCCGCGAGAGGAAGAGCAATGAATGCCAGCCTTAAGCATAAATCCCCCCTGTTCTAGAAGCCTTCCAGCCTCGCGAGGCGAGACGAGGCGGTGTCGTTCCTCTTTGTGTCGTCAGCTACGGCCGGTATTGCCATCATTATATCATGATCGCTCGGAATGAATACCGTCGTCCTTTGCAATTGAACATGAACCCAGTCAGCAATGATGACATTGATGAACGGATTAAAAGAATGCATATCCATGCGCAACAGCTCGAGTCTATAGCCACTACAATATTGTACTATAGTAGTATATTTAGGTGGGTACTGTAGTTCTCTTGCGACAGCAGATAATCAGTGGACAGGAGATGATCTGTCTTTTTGTCTGATTGAGTTGGTTCCTTCTATCTATAACACCAATTCGCTACTCCGGAATTTGTGTCCAGCGTTTCTAAAGCAGTTTCTAATACCGCCAACAAGATTTGTTTTTGGTAGGGCCGTGGCCAAAATCCTTCAAGGCCGTCCGTCACCCTATATGCTGTACAAGATACTAGTAATGCAGACAAATGAGAAGGGACACGAAAGGTCGTGTCTCTAATGTCAATATTTTACACACGTACCGCCAATGGCGCAATCATGCCACCCGTGGTGCATGTGTAATGAGTGAAATGAGTGAAGTTTGTCCGCTTTACGACTCCATCTTCTTTGGGTCCTCCTTTGCGACCTTCTGGGCCACCTCGTTGCCATCGGCCTCGGCAGCCAGAGCCTCATTGACCTGCGACTTGTCCACGCCGGCCTGCTCAGCCGCCATGCGTCGCTCTTCCTTCTCGTCAATGTCCTCAACATCGCGAGGTGTGGCCATGCCGGTGCTCTGGTTCTCCTCGTCCTGCTTGTTCTCTTCCTCAATGAGCTCTTGCTGCTCCTTGAGCACCTCGAGACGCTGCTTGTTGGTGGCAGCACCCTCGGCGTTGTGCACCTCGAGCTCAATCTCGTGGTACAACTCCTCGGGGATGGAGGAGAGCACACCAGTCAGAGCCTCAATTTGGCTGTGGAAGCTGCCCTCTTCTGTCTTTTGACCGTACATGTAGGCGTTGCTCAATACGAGCAGTGTCGAGGGAACACCGTGCTTGAGACGCAGGTCAAGCCACGACTGCAGCTCCTCTCTAAGCTTTGCCGGCGACACACCGTGAGTCTTGATTCCGCGAGATCCGCAGGCGACTTGCAATTCGCCAACGTTCAAGCTCTCGACGCCTTCATAGCTAATAGCTTTGTCGTCGCGCTTGATCTGGCGCATTCTGTGGCGAATCTGGTAGCGGAGCATCATATCCGTGCCAAAAGTGTTGAGGTTCATGTAGCGGCACATGGAGACGAGTTGTGGCCTCGAAAGGTTGTCAAGGGTCAAATCGTCCCTGAAGATTCTGCAAACCTTGATGACGTCCTCGGTGGTGGGCTTTTCTCCCGTTGCGCGCAGCTTGCGGAAGAAGATTGCAAACTCTTCCTTTTGTGTCGTTGCAGGAGTGAGAGGTAGACCGGTCTCCATCAAAGTGCCTCGCAGAAACTTGCTCACATCCTTGCGGGTAGCCCGAAGAGTGGCGGCCTTCTTGTCCTTGGCCTGTTGCCCTTCGTAGGTGCTGGGCAGCAGGTTCGGGAAGAGCCTCAGGGCAATAGGCAAGAGCGCCTCTGCAAACGGGACAATGATGAATACCGAAAAGGGGACCAACCGACCCAGGTCTTGCACCGTTCTTTGAAGTTGTCGGTTTTCTCTCCGGGTGAGCTCGTAGCCGGCAGCCATCTTGAGTGCTAGTCTGGTACTGATCTTGACCTCAGTGGCCAACAATTTGGTACCATCCCAGTAGTGCTGGATTTCATGCCTAATTTTCTGTCCCAGAGTCATCTTCTTGCCCTGCTTCTCTTCCACCTGGTGTGCCTCTGCCTCCTTCTTGGCAGCCAATTCCGTCAGGGTTTTTGCTTCAGCAGACGGCTCATTGATTGGCCTCGACGCCATGACGGCGGCATCGTCTGAGTGGTCGGCTTTCGACGTTGATTCGCTTGCCGTCTTGGAGTCTGTCTTGTTTGCGTCTTTGGGCAGTGGCTGCTTGGCCTTGTTCATGTCGAAGCCGGGGGGTGGCCCATTTTGGTGCCCCGAGGTGTTGTGTTCAGTAGACACATACCTGCCGGGAATGAAGAAGGCTACTGTGGTTTGCGAATTGTTTAAATTGGCGGCGTGTCGTCCAAATGGAGTGGATGAGAGTCCGACGCCAGGTCGGAGCAGATTTCGGCCAGCGAATGCATGCGACGCCACTGCCCGGCGGGCAGCAGCTCTGCTTGGAGCGCTCATGGCGTTCTTAAATTTCTAGGTTTGGGAACCCGGCGCAAAGAATGCAGGGCCGAATTCGAGATATTTGCGTGGAAACTGAGGTGTTATTACAACGAAGGAAGTGGCGAGAATACAGTGGGTTGAAGAAAGCTGGTTGCAAAATTTCAATGATGTATAAGTTTGGCGTTGTCAAATGTAAGCGACATGGGGACGGACGGGACTGCCCTTGACTTATTATTGCGCTTTTCTGACGGGCAGGCGAATGGCCCAGAACTGCGGGACCTCTTTTAGGGAGGGAGAACCTATTGGAAAGGCCGGTAAATCCGAGACGGGCAAAGGGCCGTGTCGGTACGGATTATTCTTCGGCCGAGCTCTAATTCCATCCATTCACCCATCAATCCCATGTACCTACACTGCACCACTGCACTACTCAGGTACTTGGATACCTTTATACATACCTCACTCGATCTCATCCCCCTCAACATTATTTGAACCTATCGGGGATCCCTCCTGCCAGCCAGGCACTTGCTGTGGGCGGTGACTCAGGAGGTCCAAGTTGTCAACCCAAAAGCCAGCACAAGCCCCCCTTTGTGCAAAACTCCCACCTGTACAGTCTAACCTCGATCTGGTTTGATCCAGAAAGGATCAATTACCCCTTGTTGGCTGCAGTAATGCTGTCAGCACTTGGCGAGCAGTAGATATACACGTAGCTAAACACCAGACACATGGGCCCGGCAGGACAGAGACCTTGTTGTGCATTGCAGCAGCAGCTACTGACGCCGGCATGGTGAAACCAGTTGAACTCTCTGTACTCCGTCAATTCTCTACCTTGATCATGCAGTGGCTGCTGTACTCGAATGTATGTAGATCAAAAAAGCGCCAATCAAAAATGATATTAAGTTTTCATTGTTCTAATTGGCTTATGTCTTCCGAGCAACCGATCTGGGGGGGTATTTTCCAGAGAAAAAATATGGAAAAAAATTCTAATCCAGCAAAGACAAGTAAAACCAAAACCAACACCATGGCCTGACTAATGCTACGCTATGCAAGTGAAAACACGAACTTTGTGCAACTCGTGCAGTTGCTTGACTTTCCGATATATCCAAGTCAGAGACACGCCGCCGTCGAGTCATGGCTTTTTACCGCGTCCCTCCGGCACGTGTGATATTCGGACCCGTGCCAATGCCGGTCATGGTCCGTACGAACCAATGCAACCAGCTCTCCGTCTCCAGCTGTGCCTTTAGTTCTTCGGCCTTCTTCTCGACGCCGTGGACTTGAGCTTCAAACTGCGCGACGCCATCTTCCACATCGTCCACTCTCGAGACAAGTGCCTCAATCTCATAGTCAAGTCTCGCTACGAGTACCTCAAATTCCTTGATAGCATGATTTATATGCTCCCGCTCCTGATTAACCAGCTCCTCCGACTCCTGCTTGGTGTAACGATATGATTCGGATAACTGGTAGTATAAGTCTTGCAAATCATCTTGCTGTTTTGCGTAATAAGCTTCAATGGCTTCGATGGAGGCGATCTTGCTGTCGACCCAAGGCTCGATAGTCTGCTTCACTTGTTGAATATTCATGTACAAGTTCCGCGCTACTTCTGCAAGCTGATACTGCTTCCCCAGCACACTTCTTGCGCTTAAATCTGCGCCATCGTCAATTGTGGCCAGCTCCGTCCATCTAAGGACCGCCTCTTCAGCATCGCCGAAAGAGAGCCTCCGCGGCCATCGATTTTCATTGAGACGCTTCTCTTCAGGCCGCGTACCCTCAACGCTGTGACGTCGGTACAGCTGAGACACAGGCTTGCTGAGTTGTCTCTTGGCTTTCACCGAGGGGCCATGCTCTTCCTGTGAAGTCACTGCTGGGTCTTTCGCAGCAGTATCGAGCTTGGCTTCCAGTCGGCTCTCGGGTATATGCGAAAGCCGTCTCGAATCATCACTGGGAGGGCTATCATCCTCCACTGGCTGCGTGACTGGCCGGCTCGAAGATAATGGTGTGCCAGAGACGTCGTCCTGCCCATGCAAACTAGGTGCCGAGGTGACATCCTTGAAAGCGTCTCGATACTCTTCTGGCTTGTTCTTCCACGTGAATGCTCTGTTTATTCCACCGGGAATTGGAGTAGCTGTCAAGCCTACAGACGAACCTGTGAGAGCCGATGACGAGGCTGCAGGATATCCTATCTCGGCAGACTCATCCCTGGAGGGTCTGGCCGCGTGACCACGTAGACCACCTCCGCTGTACACAGCATCTTTGAAGCGTCCGAACCCTGATCGTGCGTCGCCAAACTTGCCGGCCACGCTCTTAAAGACGCCTCTTTTGAGCGCATCCTTTTCGCTTGGATTCTCCACTGCGATACTGGTGGCAGACTCAGGTGCCGGGGAAGAGTAAACCCCTGAAGGTTCATCTCTTCTTTGAAAATCCAATTCTTCATCCAAAGGCATGGACTGAGTTCTCTTTGACAGTGGTTGTTGTTCTTCCTTGCCAAACAAGATATTGGACATGTCTGGCATGGATCTTTCGTGGTGGTCTATCGCAGTTCGCCTCGGTTTGCCAAGCCATAGCCATTTTGCGCGCTCTCCTTGAGCGAGTGAGATGAATCTGTCAAGATCCAAGGTTTCTATATCCCCTATACCGCCCTTGTCGCGTCCGCCTACCATCCCTAGGACTATCTCACCCCTTTTGCCGCCTATTTCGGTGACGGTGGACTTGACAGCTTTCTGCACGCCCCACCCCTCACCCGCTGCTGCTTTCGCTGTGACTTGACGAAGTTTGTACAGAGTCGGTCGGTCTAGTCTTCGAGTTCGTTCTAGTTTCTGAGATTTCTGGAAATAGCCTATTCCTCTCTTGGTATTGTCGATATCAAAGACATCCTTGCCAATGGGTGCGCCGTAATAGCTCAATCGATTACGCGATCCCATCAACAAGCCCAAGAGTGCTGCAACTGTGCTGGGTCCAAGTATGCCGTCCGAGGGTTCCATGTTGTAATGATCTGAGCCAAACTCTGTCCACCAATCTGCGACGGCTGTTTCCGTTACGTCGCACAAGAGACCATCAATGTACTCTTGCTCAAGTTTTCCAAAGATGAAGAGGGCGACTTGACAGAGTTTGACCAACTCCACCACAGCCTCCGAGAATGGTATCTTCTCGTTAGTCTTGTATAATTGATGGAACTTGGCCTTTGCTGCAGGGGTCGGTTCAGACAAGGTCATGCCGGATCGTCCAGAACATCCGAGGCGCTTCAGATTCTCATTGACAATGAAACTTTGCCGGTACTTCTTGATATCGCCCTCAGGAACTGAAATGACTGTGAGAGCAGAGGGAAAGCTGCTTAAATTGGTGACCATGAAGCGCCCCAAGTCTGTTTCCTTTGGACGCGCATGATAATGCTGTATGGCGTCAAAGTATACCTTGAGCCGTGGCGACCATGCAGCTTCATCCTCGGGCACACTCAATACGCCTACCACGATCGAGTGTCTCTGGTCACCGGTATATGTTGCTATCACCAGCGTTGGTGACTGCCGTGAGCAAGCCCACTGTTCGACGAGGTACAGTTCGTAACCGCTGAGAATTCCCTTGCGCTCGACGACACTGACGCAGGAGTCTTCCTCAAGATATTTGAATGCGACTGGGTCTGCAAGGACGACATGGCGGCGGTTTGGGCCAGGGGAAGGGGTTGCGGCTACTGGCGCTGTTTCCGTGGGCTCGACCTGTCTCTCGAGAGCTGGAGTTGTTGACCCGTCGAGATGTCCAGCTCTATTGCTGGACAACCTATGTGAGGCACGGCGGAGTAGAGTGTTCTCCTCTTCTCTATGAACCCTCCCATCTGAGGTAGGTAGTGGGAGTCGGAGCGACATGGTTCAAAGGCGTTGTTGAGAGGGGCTTTCGGCTGCGGCGCTCGGCTTCGGGACGGCCATCCAGTGGCAGCATGTTGGAGAGGAAGTGGAAGCGATCATAACATGGTAGTTGCGAGCAAAATTCCCCTTTGGCGCGTGTTTGGGCTACGAGGGAAAGGGAGCAAACTAGCTGGTGATCTTCGAAGCTATCCTGTAGCATGTGATGGGTAGAACACCTAGCGAAGGCCCCCTGCTGCAGCCAGAGACAGCAGCTGAAGACACGGGCATTAGAGGTTGAGCACGCCCTGAAGGCCCCTGTCACGGTTCACCGATCCGCCACGTAGTTAGCAGGCATGTCGGCTAATCCGCACGCATTTGGCGGGGGCACATTCGCTGGTGGGGTACTTGGTGCGTCATTCCGCTAGATGCAGCAGACCTCGAATCGCTGACCAGTACTCCGTCTGATCTATAGAGGTATCAGTTGCCCAAGGGAATGATAGCTTTCATATACAGGTTGAAGGGAGTGTTTGCTAATGACAACTCAACTTGAAACCGAAACAGTGAGCAATGTTCATCATTATTGTTGAAGGAGCGAATAAAATTGGATAAGTCGTTTGTAAAAAGTGCACTGAGCCTTTTTGTGAAAGACCAACAAACGTACCTTGCGCACGACGTGGATGGTCTGAGACAAGACGTAGGCGGAAGTGATTGATGATTGACGTTGTGGTTAATTGAGTGCATTGAAATGTGTTGCCGTACCGCCTGTACTCTGTACGACGGTCGACCGCTCTAGCTAGCGCCACAAGCGATCGTCTTGGCGCCATCCATTAAGCTGCTGCTGAGCGAGCACCTGGAAGGCCGAGAAAAGGCCTGTACTCTGTAGTGCATGAAGTATGCCGCTGCCCGCCCACGTTCGCCCAACACCCCCGACTCATGCCAGCCAGCCACCAGTCGTAGCTTCACTTCCCTGCACCTACAAAGTTACCACTAGCCGCCGTGCCAACTACTCCAAACACCGCCTACTGCTCGCCATCACAACCCCACGCTTGCCGTCTCAGAGGCGTCTCTCTTTGACAACCAGTTTTCGTTCGAACACATGCACCACGCTGGTTTGGGATATCCAGATTACAGCTCTTGTTTGAATGCCTGGTATGGCTCAATATCTCGTAATTGCTTAGATGGTAAAACATAGGTGCCAAAGGGCAGACCATCCACAGGGCCAAGAACCGATGAGATAGCAACGCCAGTCAGAGCAGACCGGTTTCTGTCGCAAAGCTTCGCAATAGCCATTACCGCTGTGTTACTTCAGCCCCCGAGCTGAAGAGAAGAGAATATCGAAAACATGGCCATGTTAGTGTTAGCGAAAGAGCTTGAGAAGCTCACGAAAGCCGCCGATCTTTCGAATGCGCTCGAAGATGTCGACAAGATCATAGCTATGTTGACCAAGGCCCGGGAAGAGGTGGAAAGTGGTCAGTTGCGTTCACCAACCCTCTATCATGGCGATAACTATTGACCTTGATTCTACTTTTGCAGCAAATGACCCTCATGCCACCAGCATCACCCTGACCAAGCTACAAAATCCCATACGAGAAGGATTCGAAGCTGTAAACGAGGATATTCGAAGCGTACACAAGGGTCAAGCCAAATTCGCCAAGGCCTTGGACAGGGCCTTTACTGGGGACAAGATCATCAAGGGCAGCCTTCCACAAGACCATGATCCTATGGCGGAACATCCGACTCTTATCAACAGAGCAATCGCTATGCACTTGCTACGAGAAGGACAGTTTGGAGCGGCCTCGACATTTATCAAGGAATCACAACCACAGCAGCCAGATACTTCCATTTCGAGACTCCAGTCTCAGCTCTCGCCGTCAGCCGCAGATTTTGCCGAGTCACGATCATCTACACCGACCGATGCACACATAGCCGATGTAGCCGACGAGCTGTCTGGCTTGCAGTCAGAGGCACTGCAATCCTCATTTGCCGACATGTACTCAATACTTTCGGCCCTGAAGCAACATAATCTCATACCTGCAATAGAATGGGCACGCTCAAACGCTCCAGAACTGGAAGCTAGAGGCTCCAATCTCGAGTTTGAACTATGTAAGCTGCAGTTTATCTGGTTGTTCAAGGGCCCTTCAGTAAATGGTCTGCCCAACACGGAGCAAAATGGCAGGCAAGGCGCCTTGCAATATGCGAGGGACAATTTTGGAAGATTTCAATACCGTCATCTCCGTGAGATACAGCGACTTAGCTGTGCCATGGTCTTTGCGTCCAACCTTGCCTCATCTCCGTACAGATCTATATTCGATATCACCATTGCATTCGACGAAGTGGCGGCATCATTTACACGAGAATTTTGCTCGCTGTTGGGCCTGTCTGCCGAGTCTCCTTTATACGTTGCCGCAACAGCTGGCACTATTGCTCTTCCGCAGCTCATGAAGTTCCTGAGCAAGGTCAAAGGCAAGGGTACCGAGTGGACGACTAGTCAAGAAATGGCTTTCGAGACGCCCTTGCCCAAGAGTATGATTTATCACTCCATTTTCGTCTGCCCAGTGAGCAAGGAACAGTCGACAGCCGAGAACCCGCCCGTTCTTATAGAATGTGGTCACGTGCTCGCCAAAGAGAGTCTTCAGAAACTCAGCAAAGGCCCTCGGTATAAGTGTCCGTACTGCCCACAGGAGGGTCAGACAAAGAATGTCAAGGAAATCATCTTGTAAATCACTACACGCCAACGCACTACGTTGGCCAGTTTCAGGTCTGCGATGGATCTATTGGCGTTGGGTGGATATCAGCGTTTGACAAGCTTGGTGGATTTTTCGGCTTTAAGATTGAGTCTCTTTTCTGCGTATGAGGCATTACGCGTCTAGGAGGCGCTGGCGTTCATGGACATCTTCACTTCTTACTCACTCGACGCCCAGTGCTTTGTGTTTTTGATATACGTGACTCATATTTGCTCGAAAACATTAGCCAACATTTTATTATGTCACTAACAGTTGAAGGCTCGCTGCACATCCAAGTATCAAAACTTATTGGTGTTCATGAAGACGTCGCTTTGATCGTATCTACAGAACGACATTGCTGACCTCGAATGTCTGAACCTGGTTCGTGGCAAAGTACGACCAGAACTTGGTCCCATTCATATACGTGTCGCTAGCAGCAACATACTTGTCGCCACTGCTCCCGATCATGGTGCTCCAGCGCTTGACGAGAGCACCGCTGGTGCCGGGGGTGCTAAAGCTCGACAGCTCAAAGTTCAGGTACTGGGCCGAGCCCCAGTTGACGGCGACAATGATGAGCTTCTTGTTGGTGGCGTCGTAGGCGGCGACGGTGTTGTCGCTGCCGCCGTCGAGGATGCGCATTCCCGCGCGGATGTGGCGGGTGAACTGGGCCAGGACGTAGTACTTTGCGGACACGGCGCCCAGGGTCACGGCGTCGTTGTCGCCGTCAATGAGGCCCCAGCCGCCGCCGTCAATCATTTGCCAGTACACCCAGGCCGTCGGGTGCAGCCAGCGGAAGTCTAGGATCAGGTTGCTTGCCAGCGAGGACCCCGTGGCGTCGCTCTCGCCGTACTCGCTGTTCCATAATTTCTTGCCGGAAGACTGAGCCAATGAGTATACTGAAAAGGAGGGTCCCGGTATGTCAGCTTTTCTTCGTCTCAAGAGGTAAATTGGTGAAGGGGAAAGGGAGGAACGGGTTTCGGCAAGGCATTATCTTACGAGTATCACGGCGCCCGGAAGCCTGTTGGTATCCGTGCACATTGATTCGGCCAACGTTGCTGGTGGCGCCGGCGCTCACGAGCGAGTTCCAGGTGGACACGGCCACGTCGTATGAGTTCTCATCCGAGGCGGAGATGATGGTCGACGACAGGCCGCGCGAGTTGAGCTCGGTCCGGAGGTAGCCCAGAACGGTCGCTTGGGTGCTGGTACTAAAGTGGCAGCCCTCTTGGGTTCCGGTTGACGACCTGTATTCATTGTTCCCAGATGTCAGCTCCCTGTGGACTTTCTCGGTGTCACTTGCTTGGATATACTTACCACCAACTGGCCATTGGCTCATTAAAGGGCTCAACCGAGTCAAAGGTGATGCCCCAGTTCTTCGCAGCATACTGCGCAATATTGGCGAGGTAGATGGCATGCTGATCATAATTCCAACTCTGCAGGTTGTCATTGGCACCATTGTCGGCGCGGCCGGGTTGTGGTTGATACACATCCACCACATGGGGCTGTTGGAGAAGAGCTCAAAGACGTCGGCGCCGCGGGAGGCGGCCTTTTGCATCATGGTGCGCTGGTTGGCGTCGACGGACCAGTCCCAGCTCGCCGTCGACGGGTCGGTGCTGTCGTAGTCGACCCAGTAGCCGTCCATCTGCCGCGAGGGGATCATGTTGGCCGACACCACCATGGACTCGCCGTCGATGCTGTTGGAGCTGCAGGCCCCGGCATTATACCGCACAATGTTGAGGCCCAGGCCGGGAACACTCGCGCCGTTGTACGTGACCGAGTTGGTCGTGAAGAAAATGTTGGCCAGGTCGTCGCGCGTGCCAAAGGCGCCCGCCCACCAGGCCAGCGAGGTGCCCCAGCCCTCCCAGGTGCCCCAGTTGGTGCTAGAGCTGATGGTGGTCGTGGTGTCGGCTCTGGCCAGCATGGCCTGGCTGGCCAGGACAGCGAGCGCTCTCAGGCTGAAGGACGTCATTTTTTCACTTCAGGTAAAGATGAGCCCGTGGCAATCTCATTCTGGGTTGTCTTGGGAACTTGGGAGTGCCCATCTTATAGTCATGGCTACCTTCTACTTGCCAAGGCGTGGGATATCCGTGGTCCAACATTGACGATGGGTGGGTGTTGCGCCCACCGAGAATAGATAGTTGGTTCCTGCATATATTGGAATTATCCTCCAATAATTAGAAATTCATGACTGCCTAGCCAAGCCAGCAGGTGATAGCTTTCTGGTTCGCCCGTAAGAATTTCCCATTGCTAGTTCCGCAGACAGTGGTCATGTGTAACCGTCAAGTACCAGATCCTGCCTTTGCCTGCCCGAGAGCAGGACCTAAAATATTGCCCCAGAACACCTTGGATCGAATCTCTCGAATCAGCAGACGCGTTTGTGCGTGCCAAAGTTAAAAGCAAACAGTATACGAAGTAACGGTGACATTGTCGCCTACCCGCTCCTCTCAAGTGAACCGATGAAGCGGAGCTCGTCAGGGCATGTGACAAGATTCCACTAGAGATGTGCTGAGTCCCTCTGAGACCATGAACAATAGTTCCTCAGGTCTGGGAGGGCAGACTGCGTGCTCGGGGAAGACGGAACCGAATAGAGTTGGGCGTTTGAGCTGTCAAGGCGGGTGAATGTGGAGCAAGCAACCCCAATGGGTATTGTTGGAGGTCGTATTCCATCTACTGGCTCTATCCTATTGGCTGGACATTCTCCATTTGGGGAATTTCGGAGGAGACATTAGTCTGCAGAATCCTACGTACCCCAGATTTGCTTCCCCATGAAGCGACGCTATATGTCGGTAATGGAACAAATACCGCAGGAGACTTGATTTTGTCAACTCGAGTCAAGTGCCTTGCGTCGGCCTGCTTGGAAATCATGACGGGCGAACAGGCACGGGATAAGCCATGCTCTAGGCGGTCATAGGAAACAGGTCTAAGACCTTGTTTATGTTATTAGATGCATTGCTGAACGTTGACAACTTCCGGGTACCAAGTTGCTCGGGCGTATTGATTGTCTGTCGTTTGGTAGAATCAACATGCAATGCACCGTACGACGAACTGGCACTGCCTACATAGGTATCTTACATTCAGGTTACATTTACATCTAAAATTGTCGCATGGAGTACAAGAGCAACACATAAGATGCGTTTTTGTCCGTGGACACAAGATATGCGGTGTCATTTACACTATGATCCCTTAAACAATTGAATATGTATGCAGAGAAGAGGCAGCACCCGAATGGCTTCTTTGCTTGGTGTTTCCGTGAAGAAGGCTGGGCCTCCTTCGACCAAACCTATCATAGTACCTTGATGTGGTGACATACCATGAAAATGACAAGCAGCAATATTCCTTAACAGCATCTCATTCCTGCCGGGAATGCTTTAGAGAGACTCAACCCTCTCCAGGTATTCATAATGATTCAGCCCAGGTTGAACGAATGGCCCTCCAGGTGCGTCAGGCGGCGGTACGACTGTCACTGGTTGTTGCCATCTTGGTCGCTGTTGCGGGTTGCATAAAGGAGGGTCGCCTTAGTGAGTACGCATTACTCAATAGACCACAGCGGTAACTGAGCAGATCTTCTGGGCGACTTCTGCAGAAGGAACACCTGCATCGCGAGGTAATCCGGTCGAAGACTACATCCATCCAAGCCCAGCAAGAGACGAACCGAGCCCAGCAAGAAATCATCCGAGCCTATCTGCTTAAATATAAGATATTTATAAAAAAAGAAAAACTTTTTTCTTTGCGCTTTTCTTTGAAATTATTATAAAATGTTTCTTCTTTCTTTCTTTTCTTTTTATTTTTTTTTTTTTTTTTTTTGAAAAGAATAAATTTTAGTTTAAATAATTTAAAATGGTCTGTCCTCTCATCCGTCTACTGCCAGAGGCGGCAAATATGAGATTCGATTAGCTGAGCTGCCCACATCTCTTTTGTTTCCCGTTCACTCTTGGGAATACGATTTGCCGCTTCTAGTTCCTGGATGAGCTGTTCTGATAGGGGCTAGTTCTGGTGAATATGAGTGTAGATCGAGCGATTAGCTGGATGACCTGGCAGTCCAAGATAGTACTGCTCGCGTTCTGGTAGGTAGACGTGAGCTATTGTACGGCAGTTTTGTTGTCGGTCCACCCTTTTCTGAATAAAGTTAATGCGAATCGGCTGTATCCTTTGAATTCATCTTCGTACCAGGCATTCGGAATTCCGACGTGGATATCGTGGATTCGGTACCAACGGAGCATGTTTCGGCATTCTATAGCAATGGAGACGACATGGTATCATGGAGGACTGTACCATTCAACACAAGAATTATGATTTCAATTTAGACATGAAACATTGTATTAAACCAAGTCTCGTAACTCTTGGTCCCGACTTTCCGTCTCGAACCATGTCTATATCATATCCACAGCATCAACAGAAATGCCAGCACTCAGGTAACCCGTGCCAGTAGACCCGGAAATGACGGTAATGGTCAAGACCTGCCAGTCGGTGGTGCTCTGGACCCAGGCCGAGGCGGCACCTCCCAGGTGAGCATGACGTTGTTGCCGCGGTAGGTGCCGACGGTAAGGCTGCGGGTGCTGGCCTGGGTGGTGGCGGCCGTGACGGAGCTCGTCCAGCTGTTGACGCTGATCATGGGCCGGCCGTTGATGTAGGCCTCGGTGATACCGATGCGGATCGTGTGCGCGGCCGCGAGCTGGTCCGACGTGAGCTTGAAGTAGACAATGTGGTTGTTGTTGATGTCGACCCAGATGTAGCCCGGGAAGATGGAGGCCGTCGAGGTCCCTACGATGTAGTTGCTCGGGTCCCACGCCGACAGCCGCACGTCGGACGGGTGCATGTAGGTCGGCTTCATGGGCGTGTCGGCAAAGTTGAGGAACCCCTTGGGCGTACCGTCCCAGTCGCCAATGCGCCAGATGGCCGTGTCATCGGTCGGGTCATCGCACGTAATGGTGTGCACCGCCGTGCCTGCACCGGCGGTAATGGTCACGCTGTCCGTGTATACTTCGAGCTCCGACTTGTAGACTTTCAGCGTGTAAGTGCCCGGCAGCACGCCGGTGATGGACCATGCGCCGCCGGAGCTGGCGGCTGTGCCCCAGTACTGGGCTGCCGAGTTGGAAAGACCGACTACATAGGTATAGCCGGACTTCATGTTGGAAAGACCAACGCCAGATGCGTATCCTCGTCCGGATGAAGGGATCCAGCCGTCAATCTTGTGATTGTCAGCATGAAATCAACATTCTATTTGGAGAGAAATCTATGTCACTTACGCCAAGGGTATCGAACCAACTCCAATCAGCCTTGCGAGCAAAGAGACCATTGTTTGGCGCACCGCCATCGGTAAAGGCCAAAACACTTGGGCCCTGCAGACCAAAGCGCTCGACATCAGTGTGTCCCATATTGTAGTGATAGATTTCGTAGATATCTGACCCAGTGGGACTGCCTCGGCGGAGGAGCGAACGGAAGAAGGGGCCGCCGGATGCCTTTTCATGGTTGCTTCGGACCATCCAGCAGGCCACGGAGCCTGTTGTGTAGCCAACATAGTCATCTGAAGTACCAGTCAGTCACACTGCACGCTTACTAGTTTTGAGGAAGAATTGAATAGCTCTTACAGTCAATGACTCGCCCATAGGTGTTTCCGGTATAGTGCTTGCTCTCCGTATACCCGCTCGAGTCCTCGGTAACATCGGACGCCTCGATAAAGGTGCTGCTGTCGTAGTAGTCGGCGTCGAGGGTCGAGTGCGCGGCGTCCCAGGTGCCCGCGGGGAATCGGGCAATGTATCTCGACACGGTCACACTCGAGTCGGCCTTGTTGGTGAAGATGTACACGTTGTTGTTGCCGTAGCGGACGAACAAGTAGTGCTTGAGGGTCCCGTAGACGACCGTTACCTTGATGATGTAGGCCGGTGATGAGAATTGCTAGATGGATTCCTTGGTCAGATGACTTTCTCTTTTCCTGTCATTTAAAAAGGGGCAATATGTGAAACATCAAGACTTACCTGTATCGTGACGGTACTGGTTCCCAGACCGCTCTCTACTTCTGTATTCTTGCCATCGTAGCCATTGTACTCAACCCCATTGTACTTCATGGAGGTGATGTCACCATTGGTCTTGCTGACCTTGATGACCAGAGCCGCGCCCGAGTCAATCACATAGTTGGACCCATCGTCTGTGTAGCCAAAGGCAGCCAGGACGGTGGCGGGCAGCCACAATAGGGCAACTAGGAGGCCGAGGAACAGCATCGTGCTACTCGTCGAGGCAGTGCAGGATAATACTTGCAGACACCTACGCAGGTAATCCGCACGCTGTCAGAACTCGTCATCATGGGTAACCGTTACAGTCGCATGGAGGAGGCCATGTTATATACTTCCCATGACGGGTTGGGGGCTAATAGTATTGCAAAAATCGACGGCCATGGACAGGTACATCTTCTCTGTACAATCCCATCGCGGAAATCACCTCTTCTATTGACTCAAGCACAAAATGTCCACTGCCACCTGACCGTCCACTACTGGTGCAACAGTGCATGGGCGCTGTCACCAAGAGATCCGCGAGAGTCGGCTTCCTGGCTTGCCGATTCTGACGGAGGGGCTCTTTCGTTGGGCAGTACCGTAAACTCAAAGAATAAACTGTCACGCTGCCCACTCGTCCCCTATCGCTAATTCGGTTCGAAGCGGATCAGCGTTCCCTCGAAAACTGGAAGAAGGATGGAGAAAAAAGTAAGGGAGCCGGGCCATACGTCCAATACCGGCCGCGGAGCTATAGTCCGCAGTGGTACTCGGAGCGGGACCCGACACCTGCCAAGAACCAAGAAGGAGGGTCCGGTCATACGGAAAATAGCAAGGGGAGATCCTGGGAATCCTGACCCATTGCCATGGACCTCATGGGTTAGGGGTTTCCCATTGCCCACTTGCCCTTTTTTTCCACACCTGAATGGTGGAAACCGGACGTAATCTGATGGCTTTTCGCTTATGCACCCCGGAACTCACATTGGCGCTATTGGTCGGAATATTTTCATGTCTTTCGGTATTGGCTCATCTTGGAGTACGATTGCATACGAGCAGCTGATTTGCTGCATTCATGCTGATGAAAGAACATTCGCGGAGCATGGCTGACCAAAACCTGATCGTCAGGTACCGATATGCAGGCCAACGCGCTGCACAGATGGGTAAGCACATTGCATGTCACATACACGCAGACTCATGCATATCACTGCTGATGGCTCTGTGAGGGGAAAATTGGTAGTCCTATCTTCAAGAAGAAGTAAGCAAGTCGTCGTAAGTTGTTACATTCCCCAAGACTCGGTCGAATGGCTCACTCCTACCACATGCTTCATAAAGCATACAGCGCATTTTGGATGTTGTGTTAAAATTGATTGTCTCGATATCATAGCCACGTGGTTATCTCCATGCGAACCCTATCAAACAAGATGTACATTCGCGCTTCGAACCTATCCATCGATAGGGCATCTATACTCTTTGATCTCCCTTCCATAATCATCCACCGTTCTATGCTTGTCTCCTTTTTGAGACTGTAACAGATCTAGGCAGCTCTGGTGGTATATGTGCCTGCAAGCCAGTACAACTAGCGGGCCGAGAACTTGCTCCCTGCTTCGGCTCTCGCCGCCAACTGGTTCGTCTGATGGCCCCCCAGCCTCATCCTCGGCCACTCGATCAGCTGCGTCCTTCAGCGGATCCCGCGGCCCGAAGAACTCGAAGTATTCACGTGGTGTAGTGATTGGCGTAGGCGCCTTGCCCTTATCGCCCCTCTCTTCAGGCGCACCAATGGCAGCTTTGGCAGCCTTTTTCTTTTCTCTCTTCTTCTCTTCGATAGCTTGCTTCTCTTCCCATGCCTCAAAGACATTGCCCTGCACTCCTGGGCCCCAGATTCTCCGCCCGCAGCCTTCACATGTAGACCCCTTTGGTCGCCACCCGCGCTGCCTTAGCTGCACAGCAGATTGGACATTTACAAAGAGCTGCTGCTCCAGCAGACGATTTGAGAGACGCAGTATGGACTCTTCATATGCATAAGCCGAGAATATGGAAGATAGCACCGCGCGAAGATCTGCAAGGTTGGGTGATGTAGCTGCTGCCTGAGTGAGGAAGGCTTTCAGGATTCGGAGGAAAGTAAGTGAACCGCCTGAGGTCGATAGGAGGCGAGTAGACGATGTCGGCGAAACGCTTTGCGCAGAGGTTGCCGTGAGCAGGGCGGTAAAAGTGTGCTGAACCAAGGATCGAAGTAGTGCCACAAGCTTCTCGGCGTCAAAGTCATGCGCGGCGGCGACCTTGTTCTTCTGTATAGGCGATGCTACAACAGACGTGAGCCTGCGGGTGATTTGCACAGTCGCGTCTATCAAGCTGAGCCAGAGCTTCTCCTCAGCATTGAGTTCATTGATTGCCGGAGAGCTTTGCCGCCTTTGTAAAGAGGTAAGCTTCTTTGACGACTTCATTTGCCCTTGACAGAGCCATATGCCAACATGCGTATACTTTTGCAGACCGAGAAGAAGTTCTTCTGCAGCCTCCTGAGTATTGACCTCTTCGTCATGTCCATTGCTTTCAGCGAGTAGACCCTGTAGTGCTGACTCGAGAGTGTTCAAGTGCGTGATCAAACGATCCATTGCATCAGAGACTTGCCCTTCACGAGCCATGAGGATAACAGCCGCATCGATCACACCAGTCTCCTCCATAGTCGGCAACAATTTGTCAAGCCTCAGGTTTGTAGCCTGGACTAGGCTTACATAGTCTGAAACATGACTAGGATTGTACTGACACATGAGCTGAACGTACTGCTCGATAAAATCTCGGTCGATCGCGCCATTGGCGTCGAAAGATGTTCCATCTTCGGATTCGAGCAGTGTCTTCAGGTACTCGTATTGGAGTTCAGTGCTTTCCGACAAAGAGTCCAGGACATGTTCATGCAACTCGGGGGCGTACGTGGCAAGTGCTTGAGCTGCCTTTTCTGCATTGAGCTCCACCAGGTCCCTTGAGTGTTGCTTGATCACTTGATGAACCTCCTGGATCTGCCGTTTTGTCTGTCCAATTTGAGCTCTGAGGCATTCCCCAATGCAATCAAAAACTTCTTCCTGGTCGTCAGGATCCTCAAAGTACGTCTCGAGGAGCTTGCCGTATTGCTTATCACCCCGATAGATACGTTTGAGAATGCGGTAGAAGCCTGCTTTCTTGAGCAGAGGCATCAGTGGCTCCATATCCGGAGGATGATGCACTGAGAGGAGATACTCAGCGCTCAGTTGAGCATCGTCGGCAAGGTCTGCACCAGGGTAGTTGCACAATCCAGTGACAACCTTGTTCAGGATCGAGCCTGGCAAGATCAGATATTGCGGAAACTTTGGTAAGTTTCGCGCGATGAACATATCCAGGTAGATTGTGTCCTCAGACGCAAAGTCATCTGGATTCATGATCTCGAGAAGGATGGATATTATGTATTGGCGATCAACAGTAAGACCAAATATCTGTTCTTCTGGAAGATCTTTGCCTGTACCTCCATTCAAATGCTTTTCTTGGGATTCATTGAGGAAAGAGTCCTCGAAAGCCTCGTTGAGTGCACTTAGGAAACTCGGTGCATCAAACTTCAAGATCATTCGTAGGTACGGGAATGATGGTTCTTCACTTTGAATTGGTCTGGTGCGAAAGACCTTATTGCTGCCTTTGGGCCACTCGACGACCTTGCCGGAGAACAGGAACCAATATATCTCGGCTTTGGCCTGAGCGGCTGTCTGGTCGTCCATGATCTCCCCGGCAGGGTATACTCTCCCGGTCAGTGTATACGATAGATATGGGAACATTTTCAGTGCGTTTACACCAAAAATCTCATCGTTCATAAGATTTCTCCCATCTTGATTGTTGTCTTGTGTGATAGGAATGAGAAGAGTGACCAGGTCGATCATTGGCGTGACGTAGTCCCTGAGTGCTTGGTTCCATACATAAAGTAGAGCATCATAGAGACCATGTTGCTTACACAGCAGGGTCACTTCGTCAATGTCAAGTGTCGCCGTCTCCATGTGGCAGATTAGTTCTTCGAGTCGACTTTCCCAGCCTTTGCCAACATAATGTGTGACCATGGCTTTAACAACTGTCGGCTGTACCATCTTGATCGTCGCATCCAGAATGTAGGGTTCCAGTGTCTCAAGAAAGATGCCCTCAGCATCGCCATCTTCATACCACTCCCACATTTCATCAAAGAGGAAATCCAAATCACCAATACTGTTGCAAGCAATAAAGCAAGTCTCTGCCAGGTCTTGTAGATGCCGGTCATCAGCATCAGCAAGGTTTCTCTGTCTCTGACCAAAAGCATACTTCAGAGATGCACTCATAATTTCGACCAGTTTATCATGGACCATCTTGTGCCGAAGCTCTGTGTCCTCTGGCAGTCCGACAGTAAGCTTATCAGCATCTCCAGTGTAATATGAAGTCGCCAATTGAATGGCTCCAACGTAATCACCATTCTCCATCAATGCAATGAGACGGTCAGCCCAATTCGACAAGGCACCAATGGACACATCGTTGAAGCCCATTAGGAACATGCGCCCCTTGTACGCCTTGAGGCTCATGTAGAAGGCGTCCGCAACGACGCCATGCATGGATGTGTCTTCTTCATCATGCTCTTCGACCAGGCTGTGTAATTGCTTAGAGAAGAGATCAGTGTGATATATGTGCTTGTGGATGAGATCAAAAGCTTCCGTCATTCGCATGCTTCGGTCCTCCAGTACGATGAGCCGCTGGGAAATTGTCAGCACTGTGAGGACCGACCGGCTGAGCCACTGAACAGCGACAATCGCTTCTTCGCACTTCCATCTACTCCGTGCCTTGAATGTGAGAGCTGGTAGTTTATCCTTGTCGTCGGTTGGGATTTCGTCCACGTCCAGTACGGTCAAAACATTTGACCAGCAGTATACTAGTTTCGCTTTAGACATGATGCTGCCACTGCTTGGATCTGGCACCTTGAGTTTGACAGCGGGAAACCAAGCAAGACAGCCGCTCATCGCGCTGTGAGGTTCAACGTCTTTTGGCCTTGCCGACTTGTGCTGAGTCTGTGCTACTGGTGTGGTTGATACAATGACCAGGAGATACGGTGTCAACATTGCTGTCAACCCCATGGTATCCGTTGCACGATCGACGTTTCCGAGCGGGAGAGGTGCAAAAGCCAGCACCGTGCTTGGTTTTAGGCGCTTCCCAGGCGGTGGGGGAGCATGCGGGTAGCGCCCGAGTATCCTTATTGTCTTGACGGTCCTTCCCAAGGCTCCAGTGCCCCTTGTCGCTAAATGCGAAAAGGCCATGCCCTTGTCATCAGCAGAGACCAGAGCTGTGTGTCGAGTGCCCAGAAATCCAAGATGGGTGATGGCAACATCAGGCACATGTCCGTCTACTGTCCGATTCTGGAGCTGGCTCGGTTCCAAGTGAGGTATCGACAGAAATGGCCGTGATGCCCTGCTTGTGTCCCAGGTAAAAATGTTGCCATTCGCATGACCTCCAGCAATTGTAGTATGATCAGCAGAAATAGCAATTGCTGTTATTGGTCCCGACTCAACCGCTAGGAATAAATCAGCATATGAAAAGCTAAAAACGTGTAAGAAAACCCACCTTTTGTCCCGGGTCCGATAATCATCTTCAGATTCTGGTTGTAATCAAACATTAAGATTATGCCCTTGGATGTGCCCAGGACTATCGAGGCAGAAACGGCTATACATGTAGGCAATCCAAAGTTGCGCTTTCCAGCTTCTGAAAAGGCTTGAGAATTTAATTTCTTGAGTCTCGTCCATCGAACCACTTCCCAAGGAGGAGAGGGGGTGTCCGTTTCGCCATTGTCGAGGAGCATCTGGCTGCTAAGTGACCCCGTTCGACTGTGACCGGTTAGGAATGCCGGAGACGATGGTCGTGGAGATAGTGTAGACGGTGACGCTATACGTGACTGGAATCGTCTATCGAACGGCCGGAACGAGGGGGTTGGACTGCTCAGGCCCGGTCGTGAAGCGACAGAAGGGAGGATGCTGCTACCAGGAGAGCTTATACCGGAGCCCTACCATAACAGTCAGTGAGGATACACTCAGAACACGAACAGGTAACTCACTTGAACCGAAGGACTATCATCGGGCACAGAGAGCAACGAGTCAATCGGGCTGCCCACCCTTCTGGGCAGCCCTTCGGCGGACCCTGAATCTGAAGCATCATCTTGGTCTCGCAGCAATTGGCGATATCGGGTGGCTATAGGCCCGTGGCTTTCGGGCGGCGCGGTGGCAGCATCTTCTAGTCTCTCTTCCTCAAGTATCTCGGCAATATGATCTTGCTCCTGGTCGCCCTTGATTGTCTCTTCGTCGCTTGAGGTGGCCGGATCCTCGGTGGTAAGGGGATCTGTATAGTTGTCGGCCATTGTACTCGTTCATCGTCCTCCACTGGTATGGATATCTCATTGGTTCAGCAGCATTATGCGACTCATGTTCGTCCCAAAAAAGCAGTGTTGAATTATGGCCCGGTCGCTGTCGGTGGCTCTACACGTGGTGTGGACAGCTTCCCATGTAATTCGAAGGAGCTTGAGACTGGAGCTGAGTGCAATTGGTTATCTGGACTGAACACCTTCGGATCGGGTTGTATATTTCCGAAGCAGAGCAGTATGACTTCTAAAAAGAAACGAAATACAGGCCGGGGCAGCGACGAGTAGCGCGGCGAATAAGACGCTTGTCACAAGCCGTGAGCTCTTTTGGAGTTCTGCCTTGTCCTTCTTGCCTTGCAGTAATGTTGGAAGCTCAGCGCCATTGCAGCGCCCAATCAGCAACTGTGCCGCCCCCGCGAAGCTAGCACCCAACATTGAAGCACGGGCTTATCGGGGGGCCACTGATCATCCTGGCCAAGCACTACATCATTGGCCAGTGCTTTCTTTACTTTACTTCACCGGCCGGAGCTCCCTGGCGCGTCGCATTGCGAGTTCTCGTTTAAATTGTAAATTGAGCTGCCACCAAAGAGGTTTCATTATATGCTTATCAACACGTCCACCTATACAACACAGTTTCAAAGACTTTACTGCAAGATAAAAGCAGCCACCTATATTACAGGCCACATCAATATTCGTCAAACATGTCCTCTATAGGACCTCAGATGCCGGCGCATCTCACCAAGCGCAAGCGTACTCCCGATGACGAGGGAAACCCAGACTCGCCTCCTTCCAAGCGAGCGCCTACGAACCAAGATGAGATTGCAATAGATGGAGATTCATTGGAGGACGAATATGGCCCTTCGATACCAAAGGCTTCCTCGGGTCCTTCTACTGGACCTTCAATAGGACCATCCATGGGCCCGTCTATAGGTCCTTCGATAGGTCCCTCGATAGGTCCTTCGATAGGTCCTTCGATAGGTCCCTCGATAGGTCCCTCAATAGGCCCAAACAACAACAGTGAAATACCCCTCGACGACGACGATGACGACTCAGACAGCGGCCCAGCACCGCCCCCAGCACAAAAGCCAACATCCCAACCTATCGGCCCATCCTCAGCCGAACCAACAAGACGCATACTAGGTCCAGCACCACCCCCGGGCCCTCTGGCAGAACGGCCGCCCGGGTCACCTGGTGATGACGATTCGGACGACGACTCAGACGACGATGATGACTACGGCCCCGCCCTGCCCACATCAAACGCCCACCTGGCCCGGCAGTCCCACGGCG
>JAANBA010000485.1:0-23604 GCA_014621435.1 Neopestalotiopsis clavispora
CAGGCCGAGGAAGGGCTGATGCGGGGGCCGGTCCCGGACGCCGTCGAGGTGAGACGAGGGGGTCGGGGGACGTCTGTCCGGTCTCGTCGTGCCAGAGACCGTTGAGGTGGCGCTGCAGCGTGAGCTGGTTGGCGTGCGCGCGCACGGCGTTTTGTGCGGGCGAGTCGTAGATGCGCAGGATGGACGGAGACTCGGCGGGCCAGCCCTTGACGTCTTCACGGTTGTCGGCGACGTACTGCTGGAGAGAGGCGTACATGTCCTTTGCCTCCTGGTGCGGTATCACGCCCTTTACCATGAAGCAGCCTGTTTGCTTGACTTGTGACTCTTGCTCCTTGGTGAAGCCCCCGTTCTTGAGCACGTCGTCCATGGATATGACGGGGATGATGGCGTTGCCCTTGTTGGCTATTTCATCGGTCACGGACTCGAGCGACTTGCAGGTCGCTATCCAGCTCTTGATCAGATTCTCTTTTCCATATTCCGCAATAACCGCCTGCTTGGCAGCGATAAAGTCCTGGTCCTTGTCTTTGGATGTCTCGTTGCCATATTCCGGCCATGCCGGCCACTGGGACACGATTCGACCCGGCATCGTTTTATGACCACCGGGAAACAAAGGACGGTGAGATAATTCTGCTAGCAAGACGACGCGAATACACAGGACGTCATAATTCACCGGAGATACAACGCCGAGGGCATCTGGACTTGCCCATCATTTATAGACCCCCGTCCACTCTCTCTTTGTCTTGGACGCATGAAGATCGGCCGCACAAGTAAGCAACGATATCAGCTGACGTCCGAGCCATGGCGCCGAGAATGTCCATAGAAGAGCGTTACATTCGAAGGATTTAGTAGGACATGATTCTGGCCTTACCTATGCAGATATGATCTGACCAGAAAGAGCGTTAGCACCGGAAACGATAGATAGCCGATGAGACCCCCAGGATCCTTCCAAACCTCGAACCATCTCGGCCGCTTCTTAGCTCGCCTCTGGTGCGATAGGAGGAGGTGTTGAGGCGCGAGATTGCAGTCACGGATAATGATACTGTTGCTATTGGAGCCTGAAGGGATTTTCATATGCTGTGGGCAAGTCACTTATATTGACCGGAATATCGATGAATCTACGCAAAATAATCAGAAATATGAGGAGCAGCTTTTGGTATGAAGATTTGGTAGGAGAGTGCAGCTGGGCGTGAAACACATCATGGCAGACACGGCAACCAGTGTAGATGACTATAATCTGACAGTATGGTTATGTGATCTCGCCTGAAAGACACCTAGAGCCCACTATTGGTTTCCCCACTAAAGACCCTACAAGAGCAGCCAACGGCCGCTAAATCTGCGACCGGCTACCAGCAACTTTCTAAATATGGTAACTCACATATGCGAGATGTCATTGATGCTGCTTCGGATTTGAGCCAGCTTTTCCTCTCCAAGCTGTCCAGCTTATCATTGTTATACGCCACCTGTAATCATGGCACATATCCTTATCAGGAACAGGTCGCACTGGAGCTTCGCCTTTCTCCGTTTTGCTTGATGCAGCCGAACCCGACTATTGCTTTTGACTAGGCTCACAATAGCAGCTAACACGCGCTCTAGGATTGTTTGGGATTTGTGGCTCATAATGGCATCAACGTCGGCGGAAAGGTGGTGTGTATGCGGAGTATGAAGAGAACAGCAAGATATTGAAGTAGAAAATGTGCTGGATGAGATGATCAGGCGAGCCAAGATACGACTGAGCCGGAGTTCGTGCCTGGGGATTTGCTTTCCGCCTCGAGTCATTATTGGATGGCAGCAAGTATTTGACTTTCTGTAGGTGTTGTTTCCGCCCTACACCTGTTGAGCTGGAAGCTCCAATTGATCCCTCTCTACAGTCACTTGTTTGAGGCGAAGTCACACCTTCGCTACACAGCCTATTATTATAGTCAGCGTCTAGTTCATGGAATAATTTACTCTTTACAAGTCAATTCTTTCACCCTGACGAGTACGTGAAATGCATGTGTACAACACAGCTTGTGCCGAAATAGGGATCGCGGAATGATCACGTCATCATGGGGGACAGCTGCGGCAGCTGCGACAACTGAAGCGACAATGCACCTCTCACGTCACACACACATGGTCGACTCAGGTCGGTACCTAGGTTTGCAACACACATCCCGGAACAGGACACGGTTGCTTGCTCGCAAGGAAGACAACAACAAGGTCGCCATAAGCAGATGCGAAGACGGCGAGATACAAACTTTGGTAGCGTCAACAGCATCTTACAGTTCTGACTCGCAGGAGTGAGCTCGCCAAGCGACAGTCGAATTGGCAGTGGCAAGTGCTGTGTACAGGTCAGATGAGCAGCGACTGTAGCAATCTCCAATTGATTTTTCAGACTGCGCATCAATTTCTGGAGTCGTCAACCTCTTTACGGCATCGCGAATATGGTAGCATCCAGCTTTCGCATCATTCTCGTCGGCGGCGGTCCCGTCGGCCTAGTCGCCGCCCACGTATTCGCGGCAGCTGGGATCGACTTTGTGCTTCTGGAACAGCGGTCGACAATCGTGCCGCCCGAGGGCGCTGGTATTGTGCTGTTCCCGCATACGCAGCGCATCTTTGAGCAGCTGGGTCTCATGGATCGAGTGCGGGAGATTGCACACCGATTCAACGAAAATCGGATCGTAAACAGTTGGGGTCGGCACTATCACACCACGTATACGGCCAAGTGGACGGAAGAAAAGTAAGCCGGAACTTTTGGATTTGTGACGTCTGACAATATTGACCAACTCAATGATAGTCACGGGGCAGACTGGCTCTTCTTGCATAGGCCTGAGCTCTTGCGCGTGCTATATGATGCACTTCCGAATACCGCCAAGAAGAACATCTATCCTGGCAAGAAAGTACAAGACATTCAAGTCACAGCTGATGGGGTGACCGTTGAATGCGCCGACGGTACACAAGAGCAAGGTAGTATCGTTGTTGGTGCAGACGGTGTTCACAGTCGCGTGCGAAAGTGCATGAACAACAAGTTGGCTCACCAGCGCACTAAAGATGCTACAAGCGGCAAAGCTGATGAGGAGCCGCTCACCTCGACGTATAGATGCTTGTATGGTAATACCGGTCACGTTCCTGGGGTCGAAGTCGGACCAGAGTGGGACTTGCATAGCTCTGGAATTGCCATGCAGCTGTTTGGAGGAAAAGACATGTGCTGGTTCTTGTTTTATGACAAACTTCCTCAGACAACCAAAACCAGGCAGAGGTACACGGACGACGAGATGGAAAGTCTTGCGAAGAAAGTTGCAGATGTCTACGTCACAGACAAGGTGCAGTTCAAAGATGTCTGGGACGCCCGGAAATGGGTCATGTTGGCCGATTTGCCCGAGGGGATCATCAAAGACTGGCACTGGAAGCGCATCGTCCTGGTCGGAGATGCCGCGAACAAACAGACACCCAACATTGGCCAGGGTTGGAATTGTGGAGTGCAGGACATAGTTGTGCTGGCAAACAAGCTCCGGGGCCTCATCTACAATGATGCCTCGACAGATATCAGCGAGGATGATCTGCACAAGCTCTTTGAAACCTATCGCAATACACGGCAGCCTGACCTTGAAGCTTGCGTCGGCATTGCTGCTGGCGCCACCCGGATCGTCACGTGGGACACATGGTCGACCTGGTTCAAGGACAGATTGCTTGGCCCGTGGACCGGCGGCGGTCGGAATGAGTTTCGTCAATCACTTGGTTCGATGATAAGTAAAGGTCAAGTTCTCGATTTTGTTGCTAGAGAGGATGACCTGTCTGGACTAGTCCCATGGCAACACGCCCCATAAACCAACACTTGTATCAACACATCAATATATACACAGAATCAAAGATCGCCACCTCATTCACTCCTAGCCTCCGAAAAGCCTCGTTTAGAGATCAATTCTGAGGCTCAGGTTGTTGTCAAAGGTCACAGTGCCCCAGTATGGCTCCATACCAGCGTTGCCGACGTTGACGTAGGTGGAGGTGGAGAAGACACCCTGCTCAGACAGTGCGACCAGCCAGTCCTTGATATCGCCCTCGAATGTGCCGTCAAACATGCTGTCCTCGGGTGCAAGCAGCGAAGAGACGGTGATGCCAGTGTCCGTGTTCTTGCCCTGGTACAGCTGCCAGCCATCCTTGCCAAACAGGCCGTCAATGGTGGCGACGGCGCCCTCGGCCCAGCCAATGGGCACCTGGCCGCCCTCCCACTGCAGCCACAGCATCAGCTCTTGGGCCGACGTCGAGGTGGAGTCGCCCTTGGTGTCCGAGGTCATGAAGTCGTAGACGACATTGCCCTTGTAGGCGGTCGTGTTGCTAATGGACCAGGTATAGGTCGAGGGGATGGACGAGATGCTGTCGAGCGTGGTCTCGAGGTTCTGGGTCAGTCCGATGAACGAGTAGCCCTTGACGACGTTGGTGTCGACGGACTCGTCAATGTCCCAGATGCTGCTCCAGTGCACGGCCTGGTCGTCGCCCGTTCCAGTGGTGGAGTAGTAGCCAGTGCAGCAGGATCCGCTGATGGACTCGTAGTTGTAGTTCATCGAGTAGACGATCCAGGGAGTTCCGCTCAGGATCTCGTACGAGTTGGGCACGCCGCAGTAGGACGCAGTGAGCGCCTCGGCTGCGACCACGGTGCCGGTGGTGGCGGCAGCGGTGGCGGAAGCGCTGGTGGAGGTGGAGACGGCCGAGGTCGTGGCAGCCACACTGGTGACAACGGCGGTAGACGAAGAGGCGACCTCGCTGACGGTGGAAGGAGCGGCGATAACCTCACTGACAGCAGTGGTGGGAATAGCAGCAGTCTCACTAACAATGGTGGTCGGCGAGGGAACCTCGGTGGCTACCTCGGAGGGAGTGGACACAGCCGATGAGGTAGCTACCTCGGAGGGCACAGAGACACTGGCCGATGTAGGGACCTGAGCTGGCACAGTAATAACGGACGATGTAGCAACCTGAGTCGGCGCAGCCACAACGGAAGATGTAGCGACCTGAGAGGGAGCAGATGCGACTGAAGAGCCGCCACCACAGTGGTGGCCGGCACGACTGTGTTGTCCGAATCTGGCGTCCTGGGGGAAGCCTTGAGGCATCGCCAGGGCCGGGGCCACAACGGCTGCCGAGTACAAAAGTGAGCGTAGTGATTGATGCATTGCGAGTTACTGCGTGAAATCAATCGGATCAAGAGAGTGAATGTCTTTGAATGTAAACGATAGTATTGCTAAAAAGAATGTAAAAGCTCACTGAGCTTGTTCCGTACAACGGCAGTGTCAAAAGAGGGACGATGAGTTGCGTGAGCAGACCTTGAGAAGAAGAACGAAAGGAAAAACAATTACATGGCACCAGAGCTGAATATATTTGCTACAAACCCTTCTCATCTACAAGACGCGGCGAATCTCCTCCCCATCGTTAGATCTTGCGAAGCTTATGTGTAGGACAAGGGTGGTTTTGTTGGTGGCTCATTACATCAATCGCGCCGCGCCAAAATATGAGTGGTTCAAGGGTTGGAACGATCAAGTTGAAACGGAGCCAACAGGGATTATATATGGGTAATGACAACGGGCACCATGAAAGCGGCCCCCTATTTTAGACGTTTTAGCTTAACGTTTTTGCTTGTACATATGTAAATTGCCCAGGAATCGGCTGCCATCGTTCTTAAAAGTTTAAGATTGATCGTGTTTGTTGGCGATCCAAGCCTTGTTTCGATTTAAACCCCCCAGCTTGCGGCTGAAGTGACCCGACTGCTAGCAACATTGCAACATTGCACTGGGGGGATAACAAGATAAAGTTATCGCGAAATGAACAAAAGCTTGGGAAGTTCTAGAACGAATTGATAAATGTTTAGTGCCATTACACTTTCAGAAGTACATATAGCAATATAGTCGCCCAAGATCTAGTGGTCCCGATCTACTCTCGGGGGGTGGCGATCATGGCTATGCGCAAGGACCCTGGCCTCGTACAGGCAGGTTGAGATATACCATCATCATTGACTTGCAAAAACTCTGTCGCTTCGAGACGAACGCGATCGGGTAAAGTGGAAGCCGATATATGATGGAGCACAAGAAAGGAGCACAAAAACATCATGAGCACCGCAAAGGGCACATCTGCTCAAGATCAATTAGCGCGATAAAAAAAGATCAGCTAGTTAAGGTCTGATTATTTGAGAAACCGAAGAAAAGCGAGCTGTGTTCATTCAAGTAATTTGGAGTGGCAAAACGGCTGCGACGGACTGCGGGCGTGCTGACGGTCAGTGAATGAAAGACAAAGTGCAAGCAACCAACTCGAGGTATGTTTACAATATAGACTCAGCAGGAAGAGAAGAGTCATTTTTGCTGTGTGCTATACAAATCAACCATTACCAGAGGGAAAAAAAAAATATTGATCAGTATAGAGCTCCTTTGGTTGTGGAAGCCTTCCGTTCATCGAGATATGCTTCAATGCACTGTGAGCGGATCTGAGAGAATCCACTCGAACAATGGATAAGATCTTTGCCTGATTGTAGACGCTTGGTCTGAGTGAATGATGCTATCAGAGCTCCACGAGACACACAGCGAAACCAACGAGAGAAAATATGGTCCCCGAACTTTCGGCGAATATACCAACACTTAGTCGCGAGGCGCGATGAGATGCACGAACAGATGAGTCAGCGGAGAAATGTCACAATGTTGGAATGTCCGTTGGTATGAAATAACAATCTCCATGCATTGAAACTGTGTTATCTAATATATTCGTGACACTGGCTCTGGCCTAGTGTCATAGCCTCTTAATCCCGCTACTCAAATCCCTTTTGGTCTGGCGTCTTCAACATCATCTGGAGCATTCTTCGAGTATTGGCTAAACATCGTGGGTGTATATCTTCCAAGACCGTATGCGAATTTCGAAATGGTATCTTGGACGGTACAGATCCAACCAGGGGAGGACAATCCCTAGAAAAGGAAAACAAATCACCCCAACGACATCCTGTTCACAAAGGTCTCTGGACGATGGCTTGTATATGTGGTTGCAAGCTCGCAGGTGCTCCGAAAAATGCATTTCAGGTAAACGACGACTACAAGTTCTATGCCCATGAATCATTATCTACCTGAACTCTTTCGGACATATCTACCACCTCAATACCACCTCAAGGTGTAGGAGTCAGACGCTTCTCGACCACAAGCTGTATGACCAGGCCAAGCGCGCCGCCGAGAGCGTCCCCACCAAAGTTGCCCAGCCCAGCATAACTATTGGCAAAGCTGCGCACTTCATCCGGCTCGCCCGCCCTGCGAAAGTCTTCGGCGAGCTTGTAGTTGGTATTGGTCACGCTCCCGCCGACACAACCGCCAACGATGAACATGAATACGAAGAATACCCAAAAGTAGTTTAGGAACGGGTACCATAGTTGCACGAGCACCATGACAGTAAAGGCTACTTCGGTCCCCGTCCAGATCCAGATGATGGGGATTGGCTTCACGGCGACGAGCACGCTAAAGAGGAATTGTGCTGAGCCATAGGCAAAGACTGCTGAAAGTTTAGATTTTTGAGTGACACAAAGGGCATGATCATAACTTACAGGCGAGCTGGAATTGTAAATCGTCTCCCACAGGAGCGCCTTTGAATCGGTTCAATGTTTGCAGAGTTGGGGCGAGGCCGAAGAGGGAGAAGATGGCACAGGTGGTACAAATTATTAGAGGCAAAACGTATTGGGGTAGAATAGTCTTGATCAGCATTCCCGTGCGGGTTCGGTTCGGTCCAAAGCCCGGCCGTATTGCTACTCGGGTATGATCGGCACCCGTCTCCGACAGTCTTTGGGAAGAAGCCAAAGCTTCGGGGTCGCTGGACGTGGAAGTACTCCCCGAAGACTTGCGAAGACTCTGTTTGCGAGATCGTTCAGCGGCCATGCGACGGTCCTTGTCGAATAGGAACCACCATATGATGGGCATGAAGATGACAGTAGGAAGAAACACGAGGAATGATTTTCGCCAATTCTGTTCAAAAGCCCCATTGTTGAGGCCGATGAATACACCAGCTCCGAGGATGATGGAAAGACCACTACCGACACTCAGCGCGACGACAGCTTCACTGGGGAAAAAGGCCGCCACCGCGAGATAGTTTTGAGTACCAAAAGCATAGACGAATCCGGCCAACATGGTACCAATGACAGGGCCTGCCTTGTTGGCGCCGACGGGTGAGCCCAGAGGATCAGGCAGCGTGCTGATGACATAAGCCAACGCCGAGGCCAAGGTCAAGGCAATGGTGCAGATATCAAAGGGAATGTAGCGCGCCACCATTGGTCCCGCAAAGGCGGATATGGCAGCCGTGAGAGAGAGACAGATGCCGTAGACCCCCGTGATACCTTCAAACATTTGATTTGCGGCAGTGGTAATGGGCATGGTCGGTAGGCCAACCTAGAAGCTGGAGTTAGCATGAGCCATGGTTCTTTGTGTCTCATGTAGGGTTGATGTGGAATTACTAAAAGTCCCATTAGGAAGAAAGCCAAAGTTGTGCGATTCCATTTCCACTTCCTGCCAGTACCCTTGGCTGATGATACTGCTGCCGGCTGTTCGATGGTGCTATTGTGTGGTGGCGCACCGACCTGGCCCTTCTCTGCTGTTGCCGCGACAGAAACCAGCTGTGCTGGTTCTTCCATGATGACGAGGCTGCCTAGGATCCTTGGCAGCGGTCTGCGTCTATGAGTATCGAAGATAATTGATATTGGGGGCTCTCAAGTTTCACTGTCTCCTTCAATGTTTTTGAGATTCTTGCGACAGGGAATGAAGATCTAAAGACTTGTGGTTGAGCATATGTCTCAAGCCGCCGGGTACATATTCCTTTGATCTTTCAAGAGATCATTTTGGGCAGGGATACGATCCTTCAAGTAGACCGGAGATGTGATCCGGTTGTGATGGGTGTAAATTTGAATAGCTCTGACCATTGGGAGTTGCATCTGTGCTGCATGATCACACTGTTGACTTTCCTCATTCATCTTGTTGTTGCGAACGCAATATCGGAGTCTTGCATTTGTGTTGAAAAGCCTGAACAAGGACTCTTCCAATAATAGCACCGCTTACACATGTACAAGTTTTCACTATCCTGGAAGTCTATGGGTTCACCGACCGAGTCTAGGCATGTACTATGTGGTTGGTGAGCATGCAAAGACCATGGATAGGGCTCTCTGGGATCAAGTCCCCCGGGAGATGCAGCTAGGGTCCGGGGACACTATTGCGAACGAGGGATCAACCGCCATGGTCGCATACTAGACGACGGCGGGCCAAGCGAGATGCAGAAGACGTAGCGGCATAGGCTACTTACCCATTGTATTCAAGTTTCCGAAATGTCGCAATGGAAGGGACTCGGCCAAGCCGTGAAAAAGGTACCACATGGGTATTCTGATTGTATTCGAATACACTACATCTTCCGACTCACGATGAATGCAGCTGAAAAATGAACACATTTTCTCGCGTTGCAGTTAAAGCTTAGCCCAAGATTTGGGGTAGATCTCATCGAATAGAAAATAAATGGCAATATATTTTCGAAGGTATTTGACCCACAGAAGGTTCTTACAGTATAGTGATCTGTTCCAGCTAGCTGGCTCGGATGGGGCACTGATTAGTGGGGTGAGGGGCAGATCCCGCCCGACTATACACAACGGTAACATGCTGTGCACATGTGACACGAATACGGCCTTTATATCTCAGATACTTTATCTGTACCTCAGAGACACGTGATACAACAAGCGCCAAGTATTTACCAGATCTAGCAAACAACACAAGTGGACAGACAAGGATCACATTCTGCAGTGGCATTGCGCCAATTGCGACTTCTAAGCGATGAACGCGGCAATCTGCCTTGGCGAAAATAGTTGAGATCGGACGAGAGGTACAGTTGCAACATGTGGTATCAGTTGTGGAGAAGAAAGGACTACATTCATTGTGACATAAAATATACATAGTATTCTTGCGAGAACAATTCAGGTAAAGGATTGACAAGTGTAAGCGAACGCGACATGATCTCTGAGGAAGCAGTCGTATACCTTTATTAGAAATGTTGAAGTACTAGATCATCATTGTTTTCTTTCTCTTTGTGCCGCAGACGGGCAGATGAAGAGTAGCGAAATGGTTCAGTAGACGGTAGACATCCCTAATGAGTATCATGTATTAGACAATAGCGGAATAGACGCCGAGAAAATCAGACTCTTGCTTCTCTACTCGATCATGGATCTTACCGCCATGAGGTAGTATCAAGTATTCTTCATCAACAGCAGACCTAGCTATAAAAGCGCTGTCAATTCGAGCCGCTCCAAGTAGCACAGTTTGACATAGTAAGCAGGATACAGCAGCAGTTGACCTTGAGCCAATATGGAGTCCAAGTCATTCTTCAACCTACCCGCCACGACGCTCCTCAATGGACATGGAGAGAAGTCCTTCCTGGAGTCTCCCCAGAAGCATGCTTTGGAAACCAATTGGAAGACATTCGCAGAACAAGAGATGAGCAAACAGTCGCTGTTCGATGTATTTGCCGGCACTATTCCTGCTATCCGACAGAAGAATTTCCTATCCAAAGAGGAATGTCAGAAAATGACCAGAGTATTGGAATCTCACAAGATTGTAAGCACTAGCCTAGTTGACTGAATGGTTGTGACCACTACTGAGCCTGTATATAGGGGATATATGACATCGATCACGTCTGGCCTCGCGTAGGGTGCGTTGGTATAGCTCAAACGGACCACGTCCACGGTGAGTACTCCCTTGAGCCATTGCGTCCCAAGCGCCTTATCCCATTGAATCGTATCTGGGGTGATATGAGTATCGTCTAATTGTGTATTCCCTTGACCCAGACAAGGAAGCCTACTTTGCAAAGGTGGCAGATGCCTACTCGCTCCAGAACAGATGGAAAGAGGAACTTGGCATCGATGTCATGGAACGAGTGGCGCAGAGCCTCAGAGATGCCTCGGGTATGGTGGTCCGCCGTGCACGCGAAAGTGACAGAGACTATTTCGCCGGCGTGGTTCGAGCTATCGACACAGGGATCCAAATCCACGCAGACTACGCGCCTTTCGTGAGTGGGTTTCATGAGATCATCCTTCAGATCCTATTGCGACCTTGACATGCCAGCCATTTGCCCCCAAAAAGGAATTTCGACGAGTCCCCAGGTCGGGAGAACCCTTCAGTGCCTCCTTCTAGTTCCCGTTGCGTCCCTTACCTAGCTCCCGTGCCGCTGTCCCCCCTTTCACGTATCCGCACCTACTATGTACACGCATTTCCCAACGGCCGCAAGGTTGTATGATTACTCGAAGCGGCCGCGCTTGTGCCAAATTGGGACCTTTACTAAGGATCATATCATATACCTGGTTGGCAACAACCAACAAAGTTTTGCGGCCATGTCTAGTGTATTTCCCAACCCATGCTCCTCATCACCACATCATGGCTTCCTCCGTGGTTGCATGGCCACTTTACTCATCGGCATCTAGGAGGGAAACGGCTGGGAGATTGGCCGAATCGCAGCCCAGATGTCTTGGAACATCTTACTCAACCCTGTGCCTGGCGGAGATACCTTCATCTTTGATCGGCAGTGGCAAGCACCCCAAGATGACCTGGCGTGGCGCAAAGACTTTCCCAAGTACGCCTACGAACCGCGCATGGTTGAGGGGAATGCCTTCAAGGTCGTTAAGCCGGTTCCTGGAGACCTGTATTGGTTCAACCCAAGGTAAGGAGACTATCTACGTTTGTGTAACCCTGCGAGACTCCTCCCGCTAAAGATCTGATGCATAGAAACTTCCACGAGGTGAGGGGTTGTGACATTGCAAAGGACGACAAGGAGCAACGGGCTCCTACTCGGTATACTGTGAGCTCATTCGTTGGGTACCTGCCGGCTCATGGGGGTGAACCAGACACGATTGTTCTGTGGTCGTAGAGGACGATCCCGTTTCTATTCATCGTAGTATTCAATGAAACTTTGTTTTAGCAAACCAGTCCCTATATTGACTAGCATGCAAAACATCAATTCAACACGGAAACGAGTCTTGTTCCTGACTTGTACATACGCGAGGGTTTTTGCCCAAACAATCTCTTCACTCGTATGTATTCCGTCTTAGCCGCATGCCTCTCTGCAATGTGTGATCCAATTATGAGCCTGAATGCTGATTAACCACCCTGGTGGAGGTGCCGGTAGCCAGGTGCGCAATTGGCCAGTGGGGAGCTTCAGGGGACTGCGCCGGATGCACAGGGCGGCCGGCCCGGTACGGCCCTGGGCCATCATATCATTGACCCCTGTGTAAGTTGTGCCCTAGACTAGGATGTGATGCATCTTCTGCTTCTTGCATCCTTCCTGCCAACGGTTTTTCCTTGGCCGCCCTGGCTCATAGACACAACTGTTCTCTTGAGATTACCATTCTATTACAAGGCCCGATGAGTGCTGGCGACAGCATCTTGTGTGACAAAGTTCCATGCATAGAACCTGCATTATACGTTTATGACCTAGCACGCGATATGTGACCGGTGTACAATATATGATCCGAGTATACGACAGTACGTATACACAACCTGCCTACCGAAGGATCGACACAATGAACATAGGGACTATTCAGTCGGGTCCGGCCCTGCTCTTCCGCCGAGATGCTTTAACGCCGAGACACACAACGGTCGGTTCTCAGCGGTGATCCAAGAAAACAAAAACCGGGGCCAATATGCTTTGCTGCCCACCCCCACATATTCGGCTCCAGATTCAACTCATCCCCGAAAGTGAAACTCTCACAAACACCAGCGGCATTTAGGGGAATACATGCGGTAGTACTTTGGATGTCGAACCACCCTGCTGGGAGGTTCTGGCCCAGCATTTTCGTTTGATTGCACCGGCGCGCGGCAAGCGAGCTCGAGAACCCCTCCAACCCCCCCGGCGACCGTTGCAACGTCGGACTTCTGCTTTTGGATCTTGTCAGCGGGCTTCGTATGATTTTGGATTTGGCGGCCTGCGGGTATCGTAGACTGTGCCCCAGAACGCGACATTGCGACATGAAACAAGGGACACACCATGTTCGTAAGTCTGCGAATCTGTTTTGCTTATTCTTTCCTTCAATGTTCAATTTGGACAGCTACTAGCTGCATGTAGCTCACGGTTGCTGCTATTCTAATGATAGTTACCCCTGCAGAAGGGTGCCAAAGTCCCGCAGCTTGTTACTGGACTACAATGCACGACTACTATGTATGTACTCAGAATACACACTTTTTAGGCAGAGTGCTTGATCCAGTAAGCCTGAGGATTGCACCATCCCTGCAGACCGACCTCTCCCCATTCCATACCCATGCCCGACTCTTTGTGGCCACCAAAGGGCACGTTGGGCGCGAGTTCAAAGTGCGTATTGACCCAGATGCTGCCAGCCTGGAGCTGCTCCGCGATGCGCTGGGCGCGCGGGACATCCTTGCTCCAGACAGAGGCACCCAGGCCGCCAATCTTGGAGGCGTTGACGCGGCTAATCACGTCATCCTCGTCGGACCACTTGAGGAGGGGGACAATGGGGCCAAACGGCTCGTCCTGGACGATGCTCGAGGACTCTGGCGGGTTGTCGATGATCGTGGCCGGCATAAAGAAGCCCTTGCCCTCCTTGGGGCCGGGCTCGCCGCCCAGGGCCGTCTTCCAGCCCTCGGTGCCAATCTGCCCATAGAACTTTTGGAGCTTCTCGAATTGCATCTTGTTCTGAATGGGACCGAAAAAGGCCTCGGGGTCGGTGTAATCACCAACCTTGAACGTCTTGGTGATTGCCACTACGGCCGCAAGGAACTTGTCGTACACGTTCTCATGGACGTAGATACGCTTGATGTTCATGCAGATCTGGCCATTGTGGACAAAGGTAAGGAAGGTAATCTGTCGAATGTGTTAGTGCTGGAAATTATCCCTCAATTGGCAGGTTTTGTTTTACCTTTGCAGCGACCGAGTCAATATCGACATCGTCACAGACCACAGCAGCATCATTGCCACCGAGTTCGAGCGTTACACGCTTCAAAGTGCCTGCGCAAGCTGCAGCAATCTTCTTGCCAGTGGCAACGGATCCAGTAAAGCTGATCTTTGCAATGTCGGGATGGGCCGTCAAGATGGGGCCGAGGTCTTCAGCTCCGCTCAGAGCTTGGAACACACCAGGTGGGAAAACCTTGGTTCCCAGCTCGGCGAGCTTCAGAGCCGAGTATGGCGAAAATGGAGAAGGCTTCCAGATAAAGGTGTTACCGGCCAAGAGAGCTGGGAACAGCTTGCCAACACCAAGTGTCAAAGGGAAGTTCCATGGCACGATACCCACGCCGACTCCCAAAGGGACGTATCGAACAATGGCGGTTCTCTGCATGGACATTAGTATTTGCCAACAATTGGACCAAAGGGCAAGTATTGGCTTACGTCGGAATCGTCAATCTTCTTCTCTTCCTTCAAGCGCAGCTTGGGCGTCTCCCGAGCAAGTCCCATGACAAGGAACATCTCGAACCCGGCAGCTTGCGGTGGCTTTCCCACTTCCTTGCCAAGCAGACCTGCAAACTCATCCTTATTTGCTTCAATCGCATCGGCGAACTTGTTGAGGTACTCGGCGCGCTCGTCCTGAGACAGCTTGCTCCAGGCCGGGAAGGCGGCCTTGCCTGCGCTGACGGCCTTGTCGACATCTTCTTGGGTAGAGACGGGAACCTCCCAGAGGGCTTCTTCTGTGCTGGGGTTTACGGAGTGGCGCGTCTTGGATGTGGTGACCAAATCGTTGTTGATGACATTTTTGAAGGACTAGATAATCGAAAAAACTTGAGTTTCTTGTTACGTCAATCCGCGGGATGGGGAAATCTTACGTCGAAGGAAATCTTGTAATCCGTTGTGGCAGACATGGTAAATTGTGTAGCTCGGCGCAACCGACTCAATATGGGTATCAAAAGGTATACTTGAGCTTGAGGTTACAATGAAAAGAGAAGAAAGTATACAGAAATGTTACAAGTAAGGGATGAATCAATATTTGAAAGAGCTGTAATTGTAGGTGGAGGCTACGATAAACATCGAGTCCCCGCCGGCTGTACCCCTCATTGCTGTCAGTACAAACAAACACTTCTCATGCATGCAGCAAGATAGCCATCTCCTGCATGTACGACTTGAATAGTGCAGAAGCCGCATTCCTCATTATGCACGCCTCTGGTTGGGAATATGATCCCGCGCGAACCAGGGGGTTGTGACCCTGGCAGCGTATCATTGACCGTAACCCCAATCATGAACGCCAAGTCCTGGGCAAGGGCCTGGCAGGCCCAGCAACGCCGTGATTGTCTGGATATGGAACCCTTGGTGATATGTGGATCTCCACTGCAGGCGTGCCTGGTGTGATGTGATTTCTCATAACTCGGTACTTTGGAAAAACGCTGATCTATATACCTTAGAGCCCCAGAACGTCCGGCTGGGCCACAGAGGTGCATGGAAGCCACAGATGGTATTTCGGTCGTCTTTAGCAAACTTTTTGTTCCATTGACAGGTACAATCCCACGTGATTTGATCTAAATCTTGGAATCCTACGTGGGTTCTATGATTAGCCTGAGTTTGCTTACATCTCCTTTTGGTAAAAGGAGCCCCCTTCCCTCTTCACTGGTCCAGAAGGTGTTGACTTCCTAGAGTCATCACGACCAGCAATCCGAAACGATGGGTACTGCAGAGTTGATCGAGACATGGACGCTCTATGCGGTAGGATCCTGTGTGATCTTTGCGAGAATAGGATGTCGCCTACGAATCGTCGGCCTCTCAGGCTTCAAACCAGACGACTATCTCATCATCTTTTCCTGGGTGAGTATACGGCGCTTTGAAGGAATTACCCTCTACTGCCTCATTCACACCAGCCTATGATGACGCGACACTAACAACGATAATCTATCAGGCAACCTACACGGTCATGACGGTCGCGGCACATATAGTAGGAGGTCTTGGTGACCTTCATGCTCTGACCATGGAGCAGCGCGAAGCTCTATCCGAGGCAGAAGCAAAGTCATTGGTCTATGCCACGCAATGGTTTTGTGCTGGTGTGGCGACATACATTCTGTTCATTTGGACCCTGAAAATGAATGTAAGTCTTTCGAGAAAGGTTAACCTTGAGGCTATTCAGAAGCGACGGAAACACTAACGCGACCACGGCCGACAGATGCTTTTCCTCTATCAGCGCATTGTCCGGGGTCTTTGGGTCGAAAAGTTCATCAAACCGACAATGTATCTCGTGATCGCGACTTTCACTGCGTGCTACTTGATACTGTTTTGTGTCTGTCGCCCCTACAACCGCATGTGGATTGTTGCTCCAGATCAAGGAGGTGAGTTCAGCCGGCAGACGCGCCGTTTGCGATACACCCAACGGGTCATTGCTAATCATCCACAGAATATTGCCAACCACAGTCTCGACTTAACATGATCCCACCATTGGTCATGAACATTGTTACCGATTTGATCATCATGCTTATCCCTGCTCCGGTTTTGGTCGGTGTTAGAACTACAACCTGGAAGAAGATTGGTCTTCTTGTACTTTTCACAGCCGGATTCTTCATCATGATTGCAGCCATCATTCGAGTAACCATGGTTTTGATCGTAAGTCGATGGTTCTCAACGCAAGTGTCTCCGGCCAAAGGAGCAAGCTAACAGAACAAAGGTGAAAAATGGCCCGACTGCCGCCATCTGGTCATGCCGCGAAGACTTTGTCGCCATCCTCATCGGTCAAGCTATCCTCCTCCGCCCAATGTTTACAAAGAAATTTTGGAGCAACAACTACAACAGTAAGACTGGATACTCATCGAAGCCATCGAAGAATAGCAACGGCGTGGAGCGATCATTCGAGCTGCACAGCAAAGGCCGCAAGAGCAAGAACAGCAAGGACCCCTTTAGCATCACTCAGGCACTGGGCACCGTAATAGGCAACGAGACCACGCCGCCCAATGGCTCGCCCAACGGCTCAACCGAACAGATCATCCAGCAAGCCAAGGGACAGAACGGCGCCATGCACACGATCAATGAGGACGCGCACGGATTCCCAGAGGATATCAAGTCAAGTCCGCCAAACTCCAACGGCTGGGGCGAGATTCATGTCAGCAAGACTGTCACGATTGAGAATAATCCGCATGATCCTGAAGCATGGCATCAGACGTATCCGCCCAGTCATTCTATGCGTCCTATGCATAAAGCAAGGGCTTGGAATACTACTGGGCAATGAATAGCACCAAAAGAAATGGCGTGTGTTGTATTAATTTAGCGTTTAGTGTATAATCCTGACTAGAATTCATTTGTTTGAACCAAAAACGTAGTGTTATGACGGGCTTAGTAATTTTCTACTACGACTTAACTCTGGCCTCCACGGAATACACGTATCGACGAGTGACACTGCGCATCGATGGAGGAGAGTATTACCCTTTCGATACCCCTGCACACGAGTTACCATCTCACTGACCGCATTGTCTGTGCGCTCACGTTCCACAAATAGCACATTTACCGATAGTACCTGGTCTGGATGGCAGTCGTCATCGGTCCCCTGCTTTATCTGACTTGTTCCTCGAATCCTTCGGCGAGTATCTGTCGAGGGCCCCCATCTACGCATGGTCGCATTCGTGGATTCTCAATCCCGTAACCGAAGTGCTGTTATCGAACAAGCCCTTTCACTAATAGAAGCGACCATGGATTTTAGCAGCATCGGGAACTAAGTATAACAATATCAAGTTTATGAATTCAGACAACTTTGATCCCATGCTAAGACCGAAATAGTTTGACATTATGTCGCGAATAGTTCGATTATACTCCATATCGCAATGCTGTTATTAGGCAATGTTTGACAATCGCATTGAACAGTAGTTGCTGACCTTTGTCGCACGTTTATGCACTGTAGAACCAGAAGTGCAGAAATGGATGAGTCGCGTCATAACAAGATTCGAGGGAAAGTTTGGGAAACGCGATGAGCGGGTGGTCACCGGCTAAACATGTGCGAAGGGGCCGTATATTTAAGAGACGTCGCTGTTGCGCGGATTACTTCATGAGGTTCAAAATCATCTACATTCAATCAATATTCAGATCCAAGATCAATAGCCGGAATCATCAATTATGGCTATCCGAAGCCGTGGGGGTATCGACTGGTGCTATGGTGCCATTCTCTACAATGACTTCGTGTGAACGCCGATCGGGCCCAGCTTCTTCTTTCTCAAAGGCTCTTGATCTTCCGCTGTCGCCCTCTAACTTTCTCATCAGCGTGCTTGCTCTTCGCGCTCATGGTGCCCCCATCACTGACCACTATCATGGCCCTATGTGCGCTTCTGTTGTCTCTCCATGCGCTTCCGCTCTCGATCCTCCCTTCTCTGGTCGTGCTGGACCTCGCTTGCTCGCATTTCCCGATACTGCTGCTCGGGCGGCTTGTAGTCTGGAGCCTCAAACTTTGGAGCTGGCCTGGTCTTCATTCTTTCCTTCTCCCTCTCCTCTTCAGCTTTGACGAATCTCTGATAGTCACTCAGCTGAGAGTCGTGTTGATGTTTGTTGTCGCTCATCTTGACTTATGGTGTTTATATCAACCTCCGTTTATTTGGTGACGTTGGTGCAGGTCTCTTTGGTGCTTCCGCTAATTGTCCGTTTGAATTAGAAATCCGAGTCAAGGGAGGTCTTTATAGTTTTTTTTTTTGAGGCAATGGCTGACAAGACAGTCGGGCTCAGTCACTGTTGATCAGAGTCTGCATCATAGGAGCTAGCTGTGGTACTGTTGTGAATATCTGTGGATTTGACATACTTAGTGATTCAGTTCCCGTACCTCAACACGATGCAGCGGCTTCGCAGCGTTTTCCATCTAGTCTTGGATCATTACCAAGACTCGGGTGGCTCAGTCCACAAACGGTTTGTCACAAAGTCTGAGCTGTTTGCAACTCGTGTAACAATCCTCCACGTTACGCGTGCTCGCCCATCGACGAACAACAATGACGCTTTCGGCGTTTGCGGTGCGAAAGTCTTGTGAAGTTGGAGAGAAAAGCCTGAGGCCAATTTCAACAATTGATGCATGAAACGGCCGCACAACTACATTTCACTATGAATATTACCCTACTTGAAGTCTCTGGGACAATCGCTAGCTTGATTGGTGATGAATAAAAACGTACTTCGAGATAGTCACGTAAGGCTGTCTTGCAGTAGCACTTGTGCATTGCTTTTGTTCGGTAAGTTGGCGGGGAATCCACGACACCGTTATCTCGCAATGCGTGGGTCATGCCCCGTGAGTCTTTCAAGAATTTCTTTCCATGCTGTGGGCTGAATCGAATCAGCCAAGGTAGGATCAGCGTCATAGAGTAAAATCTGGAAATGTAAATGATCGACATAGGTATGCGAAGAGAAATGGGAATCAATAGCGTTACGAAACTTTTCTGTTGTGACCACATGGGTCGGTACTCAGCCAGTGTGTCACGTCAAGCGATGGCCGAGTTTCAATTCAGGTACTGAAGTAAGCAAGACCTATGATCGACTCATGCATCCTCAGTTCGCTGTAGTTCCATTCCATTTGGGGTTGGATGATTTATGCAGATAAGCCTAAGTCATTGGAAAAAAAACACTGAGTTGCATTGCAGATGAGCGCAGCATGAAGTGTCCAATGAACAGCCAAGTAGCGTTTGGCATCCAAAATAGTCGACCAATCCAGAATGCCCCCAAAGTTCATCGTACTACCCTACCTATGTACCGAACATGAGAGTATTGGCATGCGCCACATGCATTCAATACATCTAAGCCTTGCGCTTCTTTCACTCGTATTTTTGTTTTGGTGTGACCGTCGAAGATCTTCGAGGCGCAGAGCTGGATGGGGAGCGTGAGGGGCTTTTTACTGTCTCCAAATTTCTCGAGTTCAAGAGTACCTCCGGGTCGTGGTAACTTTCACACTCGCCAACCCTCAGTCATCCTTTCCTTTGTGGACAAAACGCCTGTATTTTATTGACTGAAATATGATCATACGATGGCGGACGACATTTTTCTGGAACAACAAAGCTGTATGAGCTCGACTACACCTACAGACGACGAAGAGCCCAAAGTTATACAAAACGCACACCGAGAGTTCGCACTCGAAAAGAGCAAATCCGCCCTCCATTGTGGTCCTGAACTTATTTCGTACTCGATACACTTCTCTGCACTATGCTTCACAGGCGTGGTGTTGCAACTTAGTTTCAGAGGCGCGTACTGGGCGGACGAGGACAATTGGGAGAGAAACCGCTGGTCACTGGGGCTATCACAACCTGTCATGGCCGGACTCCTTCAATTCGCTGCAAAACTCCATGAAATCTTTATACTTGTCTCCATCTCAACAGTTGTGATCGATATAATTCGCAGAAGACTTCTCATGTCTCTCGGTATACCGTTCGGATTTCTGATCGGGGCATATCAATTTGGCTCAGCAAGTTCGCTCTTCAACGGTTCTTTCTGGGGGCCATTCACTCACGCTATTCGGCATCGCAAAGGAAAAGTGATCAGCCTTGGCTTGCTCTTGGGTGTTGGAGGAATATATGCCAACGCTGTAGGACCTGCTTCTGCAGTGCTCATTGTGCCAACCTTGAATTGGTGGCCTGCTTACGATCTTACGGCCGTGATGATAGGTGACGGCAATTTCTATCCGGATGACCTTCGCCCACAAAGTTGGATGCCAAATGAGTGCGTGGAACAGGAAGAAACGCTGCCATATGGATGCCCTGGTCTCGGTGCGATCGACATCAGAAACGCTGACTCGTATACTCTGCCAGAAGACAAGGCGAATCGAACGTTTATACAACGCTCAGGAAAGTCCCGCAGGAACCTGTTCACAAGTTCCGCTGCTCCTCAGTCAAACATATCAGCGATCTACATCTCTTCTACAATACACTCCATTGTAATGGAAACCATAGGCCTCGGCGGTCGCTTTGTTTCTCTGTTCGCGAATGATGATTCATCGATCTACAAAATCGGACGGCCGCAACTCCAGACAACCGATTCCGTCAGTATACGAAGTCCAGTGGTTCAAGCAGAATGTATGCTCGCCAATAGTACCAGGTTTCAGAACAGCAATGCTGATCTAGTTTTTCCCACAAATTTACTATCTTCACACAATAGTTTAAGCCGAGGACCGGTCCTGCCTCAAAATTACTCGTCATTCACATTCAACGACACCATGACCTCAAACTTCATTTGGGTTGACAGGGGTCTCCTCCAATTTGAGGGGCGAATGTCTAATGCCAGCATCGGTGCTGTAGCTGCCTTACAATATTTCAATTATGATGATGACGACTATAGTGGCGACAATCTGGACACGGACTTTCTAACTTGTGTCCTTGATGCAAGGTGGGCGGCAACCGAAGTTAGCTACCAACCCAGCAATAGTGACTTCGTGCTCAGCAACATAAGCGACACATCGATTTTCGGCGGGATGACGTTCAGGAAGGACTTGCGTGTGGAATACGGCATTGGCGACCCCATATTCATTCATACTGAATGGGCAGACCTGCTAAATGTCCCCATTATCAATAACGATTACTCCAATGATTCTGATGGACGATGGGTTCCCGCCATACAGTCATATTTGAAGTACTTCCTAGCAAATCCAGACGACGATTCAGCCCACACTCCTGATAATTTACATTCGCATTTTGCGAAGTTTCTGAGTCTTACACTTGCCGACGGCCTTTCCCGAGTCGGGACCAGCGATGACGAAGAATTACTCGGAGTGCTTTGGGATGCGGACAATGTTATGACGACTTTCTTTCTCAACGGAGAGAGAGTTCAAAATTCCATCTCACCGTTCGCGATAGATCTTTCTACGGAAGCAGTCTTCAATGTGAGACGTTATGGCTGGGGCTATGGAGTACAGACTAAGACAGCCAAGTTCGCCGTTAGTATTTTGCTGATACACTGCGTGATTGCTTTGGCGTATATGCTATTCATGTTCATCCATTGGTCCCTCTACACGGTGATCAGCCGATCATGGAAGAATATGGACCAGCTATTCGCATTGGCAATGGTGTCAAGCAAGCCACCGAGTCTGAAAGGGGTGTCGGCTGGAGTTGGCACTTGGGATACGTGGAAATTAGATGTCGCTCTTCGAGAAGATGAGGAGCAGCATGAACACATTGAGTTGGCTTTTGGTGGACGAGACGGCAAACCAGTTGGGCGAAAAGACGACAAGATCAAATGGAGAAAAAAATACAACTAGGTTAGATGGTGTCCTGGTGTTGTGAACAAGCTATTTAGAAATGAAACTTAGAGAAATTCAGAATCTACCCATCCTACGATCGGAGCAACCATCGTTGCCTCAATTGGAAAGTCCATTCTCTCTGACTTCCGGGGCGCCCGTTCCCTTCTATGCTCCCCCACAGATCTCCGATCTTGTTCCGCTAGTGGGAGCGACGCCGCCAGTCCCCGAACTCGGCCGGGTTCCCGGGTAGTTCCATTCCCATCATTCCAAATCTGACCATGTTTGCAGCTCTGATACGCCCTGACGCTTGACAAAAAACTTTAGCACATGCAGCAAGCAAAAATCCACCTCCAACTACCGAAGGGTGGTGGACGGGGGGGTGGCTTGCGCGCCAGTCCGCCTTGGAGTTCGTTCCTCTGGAGGGACCTTGGAGAAGGCCCGTCAATCTTTGTCCGTTTTAAGGTTCCTAGTGCACGATAGTTTTAACGCGATGGGCACGCGACTAGTATAGCTCTAAGCCCCACTTGGCGCTCACAACGTCATTGATGGACCTAGAAGGACCATTAGGTCCAAAAGGGACCATTTTCGGGGGAGATCTATGGGGGGGTTTTCCTGTTCAACTTTTGGAAAGGAAGGGCCTGGAGCTGATGGGCTGAGTGTGGCCTATGGGGCTCACATGTCAAGTACTTTTCGGAAGGTCGGTGGTCATTCTCATCAATCCCCCAATTTGGTATTTGGAAGACACACTTGCAAAATGTTTTAGGACTGATTGGGTCATCTGTGATAGCATCAACAAACACCACACGTAAACGGATTTTCGTGGGTTTCAATCTTTGCGATATAACAAGGCGCGGGTATTCCTGTTTTCGACATTCAGTCCGAAGGGGAGCCGGAGATCAATCCTTGGAAAACTCCACTTCAAAGGGAGGGGAACACAGCAAACACCTGCACAAACGCACACATACATACACACATACACGGAGGACATGTCGAATCCGGCCACGGGGACGCCCAATGGCGGCAGCGCCGAGAAGCACGTCGCGGTACAGACCGAGACGGACCTGTCCCTCTTATACCGCGTGCTGCGGACCGTCATCAAGCCGTTCCGGCCGCGCCTGGTGAAACCGAGCAAGAAATCGCACCCAGACGGGAGCCCGCGCCTGCTGAACCGGCCGCGCAGCAAGCGGAAGTTCAACATTCGGGAGCGCCGGCACCCGGACTCGGGCATCTGGCTGTACGACTACGAGCCCCAGGCGCCCCCCAATATCAAGATCAAGGCGCCCTCGACCATTTACTACTTTGCCGGCGGCGGCTTCCAGAGCCCGCCCTCGCGCGAGCACTGGACCTTCCTGGGGGAGCTGGCCGCCGGCCTCACCCTCGACCACCACGTGACGCTCGTCAGCTACCCCCTGGCGCCCATGAGCCCGGCCTCGCAGTCGCTGCCGGCGCTGCGGAAGCTCATGGCGCCGATATTCGCCGAGGCCGCCAAGCACGGC
>JAANBA010000486.1:0-23312 GCA_014621435.1 Neopestalotiopsis clavispora
GCCCCGTGCAAACTTAACCGCACGGGGCCCCGTGCGCGTATTGGGAGCCCTGGTGACATAGTTCAATGACTGGCATTGGTGCAGCGCTAGAACCAGAATTGGAGCGCGATAACTACATCCGGGTATGCCTTTATACGGGATTTGCTGTAACCGGCAATTCTTTCAACGTATTTTCGTCAGGATTTCTGACATCCGTAAACCAGATGCTTAGAGTACCTGCCTTATTTAAAAGGTCTATCCGTCGGCGTAGTAAACAAAGAAAAAGTGAAAGCGCTTGAAATTTACGTCATGAAGCTATCATGGTTCTTTCCCCGCTCGGTGGGACCAGATCCATGTCCAGAATGTAGAGGGCTTTCAGGGCTTTCACGCCATTTGGTGATATTGGTAAACAGGTGTATTCCGAATAGAATACGGAATATTTATGCAGCACATATGCGTTTAAGGAGCTTGGCATAGAGTCATATTTACATTGGCCGAGGCAGCTTTGTGGGAGGGATTGAATCGTTTAGAAAGGGCACTGGAGTATGTATTGAGGGAACAAGAGTCACGTAATTAGATTCTCTACAAACATAGATTCCAAATCCAAGTCTTATCAAAACCCTATACTGGATCATTCTGTGACTATGTACTCATGTACAAGATGGCAGAATTGCCGCTTCCAACGGATACGGAGGTAGAGTTACTCAACGCTTACACCAAGGGATGTCTGAAAACGCAAAGTCGTTGATCAGCAGATCAAGGACCCCAATCAGGAGAAAGATGTTATCGGGATGGCAGCTGCAAACTGGAAGGCGGAATATCAAGAGGCTTTTAAAAAGGTTGTGACGGCAGAAAGCGAAGCCGCTGAATTGGCTGTTCAAGTCGATAACGGCGCAACAGAACTAGAGCGATTGCGCCAGAGCCATCGAGTCAGCCAAATCGAAAAGGCAAGTCTCAAACTCAAAGTTATAGACTTTCAATCTGCAGCTACACAACATGAGATTGACATGCAAGACAAGCAGCAAGGTATTAACGAGCTCAACAACGAAATAGACGAGTATGAAGCACAACGCCAGATTGTACGCGATCGACTGCAGAGATATTTTGCAGACATGGTCGGTGTACAAGGCCTGCAAACCCAGCTTTGGGGATGCTTTATGGACGCCATAGAATACGATGAGTATAAGCCAGCCATTCGCCATGTCCATGCTTGTCCATGGGCCGTGATGCGGCCCTGGCTGGATGCGGATCAACCACCCCTTACGAATCGTGAGGCACCTGGCCTCATGGAAAGCCTCACCCAGCTATACTACCACATTGCGAATGACAATCCAGAGGTGGACATGTTCCCTCTGTTGCATTCGATCGCTCTAGAGGGCACCAAGAAGTATGCCTCTGGGGTGTTTGTTGGCGTCATTTCGCTCATTTTTAAGGCTGCTCACGACCGGTATGTAACTCCCCCAACCCCGGACCACAGTATGTCATGGTCACGGCACAATCCCCAGATGAAACAGCCAAAAAGGGCATCATTGAGCAAGTGTTTCTTATTGGCCTGCTAGAGATTGGTAGGTTTGCGCAAAAGCGCTGGGGTTCCATCAAACCGCAACACGTGGAAAGCATCCAAGGGCACTTGGTCACCAAGGAATGGTGGAGAGTTCTGGGCCAGCGTCTGTTTTCGAACATTATTGCCCATTTCACCACTGCCTCCGAAAGCATTACATTGCACAAGAACACACACACATGCTTGATGGGGAGCGAGTACTTTATCATTCTTCTCGATATCAGGGAACAGACCGTTCGTATGGTTGAGCGGCGTCGCGTCACCAAGTCTATCAGAGACATGACTACACGTGTTGCGGCGCCCAATGTTGAAGATGACATCACACTTGTCATGAAGCCAGAGAATGCCAAGTGGTGGATGAGATGGACTCGGACTGAAGAGTAGACTTGATAGCAATATAAACTTGTGACCCTTGTAGATGATAGACTGGTTGCGGTGAATAGATTTAGCTGTGGCATTCTTGTGAGTGAATTGTATATCGTACCTCGTAATGGCATCCGCGCTCCCTGATGTGCGGTACCAATCTACCTAGGCTACCCTATTTCACCATATCCTCTATAAGCCTTAGGCCCTGATCGGCTCGCGTCTCTACTGGCAGGTCTCTACTGGCACCAAAATGCCCACTTTTCGGGCTGCCAGGTGCTTGCCAGCTCCTATAACTGCTCCACACCACTTCACAACTTCGTGTTCTTATTTTATCCAGCATTGGTGCCAGTAGTGATCCTTTTTCGATGTATTCTTTTGACCAGGGTGTTCGGGAGACCTGAATACGGTAATTTGTGGACTGCAAATAGAGACTTTTGCCAGTAGAGGCCAAAAAAATAAGAAGCTCTCAAAACCCCCTTCTTATTTCCAAAAGTCTCTACTGGCATGGTCTCTACTGGTACGAGGCACCGCGAAAGACCACGAAATAGCCCACGATGCAGCCATCCATACGGCCAGCAATCATGCAACCAGCAGTGCATCGAGCAGCGCATAAAAACTACTGCATTTTACGATGCATTACAAAAACCAATGCATCCTAAGATGCATTAATCCAGCCATTTAGCCAGCCCGTAGAAACCGGTACTGCAATTCTATAGTCAGTCAATTATGAAGGCATCACCAGCCAGTATCGCAGTCAAGAAATACGTCGTTAAAAACGGTATAGCGTGGTTTTCGGTACAAGACCCCCTCCCTACTATTTTTATGCGTGCCAGTAGTACCTGCCAGTAGAGACTTTTGCCAGTAGAGACGCGAGCCGATCAGGGCCAAAGTTATTAGCTACCAGCTTCAGTGTTGGCACCGATACAGAATTACGTGGCGCACCCAACTGCCGGCCGTGGTGGGCCCCCTGGCAGCTTCCCTGCAGCTCAATCAAGCTTAAAAGAACCCTGAATCACTAACACCCTAAGCTGAGCTTCACCCTAGACTTCAACGCTCTTGATCCACAGTTCAACACTGTCCAGGCACACCACCTATTTCAGCGCAACCTCTTGTCAATCACCTCATCTGATCATCACCACCAAATCCGCATTCATTCCAAGATGGCCCAACAGTGGTCATATGCAAGATTGCGAGCCATGGCCTCTGAAAGAGCCGCGATGCTCTCTGCTATTGAGCCGTACCCCGAATACGACGTCCGGGGCATGTGGGAAATGGTCTCCCAACTTGCCCAGACCCTGGAGGACATAGAACGCCATACAAGAAAAGAACGCGAGGAAGCAAAGGAAGGGCTTGACCGTGCAAAGCAGCGTGAGCAAGATCTGATCTCGGCCCAAGACGAGCTTCACAGGAAGCAGGCCGAGCTTGACCAGGAGCTCGCTACCATTGACCAGAGGCGCGTCGATCTGGATGAAGCCCGAAGTAGGCTTGACGAGAGTTGCAACAGAAACACCACACAAGTATCAAGACTGGCTTCTTTGTTGGAGAGCCACGTAAGCTCGTTAGAGGCCGAGAGGGAACGTTTACAGCGGGAATTGACTGCTGCCCGATCCCAAATAACCACACAACAGCTTAGGCAGCAAGAAATCGAGCAAAAGCTCCAACAAGCTGCCACCGATCTTGCAGCGACCTCCAGCGCGGCGACCACCATCATGGCGAAAGATGCTTACATTGAGTCCTTGCGGAAGGAGCTTGCTACTGCCAAACAGGAAGCAGCGGATGCTCGAGCAGAGGCAGACCAGATCAAGGAACGCTAGAAGATTGAATTGAAGGCCAGAACCTTTCGGCACGAAGTCCAGACCGGACTGGGCGCAAGCGACATAGGACCCGTGTACTTGAAATAGACACGGGGGTCACTAAACAGCACAAGAGAACACTAGCCCTACATTGGGAGCCGACACAAGTCAAGCGACCGTGATTCTTCACAGGGTCCGCGTAGCAGCATAGGTGCATTGCTTTGAGATAGGGATACAATAAATTAATCATCATCTGTCTCCAATCGTGTCTGACACGCCATATGTGACTATCCGTGTGTAGCCTCAAGAAGGCTGATGGTTCAACAGATAGGCCCTTCTATCCCGTTTGTGTGCACGTGATATTGGTAAAACTGTGTGATAACCACCTCGATTGCGAATATTCTGACCCTGACTGTCCTCTACCGGATCATCGTATCGCTCGTAGCTACAAACCCCTAGCACCCAATCTCTGTTGACGCATCTTCCATGATACCCATGATACAATCTCGTAGACGACCAGATCTTGGTCCACCATGCACCACAACAGCTCATCTACTCGAGATAGTGATACTAGGGCTAGCCAGCGACTAACAAAGGCTTTGTTGTAGCTGTATTGCTGCCTAAGGCTGGGAGCCTGCGGCGTGCCGATTGTCTGGTTGCTCTGTCGTCCAGTCCCCCACCCAGGTTCCTACCAGCCCTTGAGTAAAAAGTTCAACCTTCCGTTGTTTGCAAGTCACTGTTGAACTTTCATCAACACCAGTTCCATTACGATCATCATCGCCATGGAGTTCTACCATCACCATCTCGCGGCTCAGCCGCCTCATCAACACCCAGACCTGCCAGAGGTAGCACTGGCTCGTCGACAATACATGAAGATAAGATACATCGATCTCAACGGCAACAGCCGAGAGCACACTGAGCATTTCGAACAAGCTACCAAAGCAGGTCCACAGCAGATCTGCAGAGAGATTAGGCGCACAATGCCACATTACCTCTCAGTCAGCGCAGACTATGTAGCTTGGAGGGTCGATAAGACCTGCTGGGACTTTTGGTGTAAGTTATTCTCTTGTCGTTTCTTTCCACTCTTATCCCACTTCTCCATGCTTCCACGTCCAAGAGCTCAGCTGACCATGACCAGTCGAGAAAGAACCATATCCATTTCTTGAACCGTCGCACCACGGTCTTCCAGAGTCGCAGACCTTCAAAGATCTGATAGCAAGAGAACGGTCGGCTGTCTTCTCTGGCGCCACAACAGCGCCAGCCCAGACAGCTCAGCTGGTCCAGCCCGTCCAGCCCGTCCAGCCCCCAGCAACAGCCCTGATGCCACCCAGCTACCAGGTGCTGCCGGCACAGCAGAATGCTTCTCAGCAACATGGTTTCGCCACGAGCCAATACCAAAACCCTCGGTCCTATCTGCAGGCAAACCAAGCTCACGGTCAAGGTCAACAAGGCCCTTTATTCTTTCAGCCTACACAGTATGGTCAAACGCAACAGGTTCCCCTCTATTCCCAGTCTATAGAGGCTGGCCAAGGGCATCAGGTTCCTGTCTATCCACAGACGTTACAGACTACTCATGGCCAACAGGCTCATGTGTTCTCTTTGCCCGCACAGACTGGTCAGAGTCAGCAGGCTCTTCTATTTCCCCAGCCTGCACACGCTGGTCAAGTACCACAGGCTCCTGTTTACTCACAGCCTATACATGCTGGTCAAGGGCAACAAGTTCTTGTCTCCTCCCAGCCAATGCAGGCTACTCAGAGTGAACAGGCTCCTCTCTCTCCCCAGCCCATGCAGGCTGGTCAAGTTCAACAAGCTCCTGTCTCCCAGTCCATGCAGGCTACTCAGAGTCAACAGGCTCCTCTCTTTCCCCAACCTACGCAGCCTACTCAGAGTCAACAGGCTCCTCTATTCTTGGACCCAGCTGCTCATTCTATACAAACTGCTCAGGTTGGACCGAGTAAGAATGTAGTCTGGGGCGAAGAACAAACCACGCCTATTCCCAATATGGGAGGAGCGCCGCCTCCGCCGACGGTCAGCTTACCCTTAAATACAAGAAATGCTATCGAGGGCAAAGTGTCCTCAGGTATGTCTGAAGCGCAATTGAAAATGCTGTCGAGGCGGCAGACGCACGATCGGATCGTTGCAAGAGAAAAGGCGCGGTACACACTGCCGCAAAAGATAAGCCAGGCTCTGATGGAAGATAACCTTGGCTTGAGAGAGGTTTTCAACCGCTGCTCTTATTTTGAAGTGCCAGTACCACCAATGGTTGATTTCAACAAGTGTGTGATCCAAAGTTTGGGCAAGTTTCAAGGCGCCTTTGCCCCCTGGGTCCACCTTGTGTTCAAACCCTTGTATACCAATAGCAAGGGCAAGGACGTGGGCAGAAAGCTCATTGTCTCCTATACCAGCGAAAAGGTCAAGGCTGATGACCCCACGGCTATTGATATGATTCACTTTGCATGGTGTGTCATCCGACTCTGGTACCTTGAGAATCTGACGAGAAGTGAGAAGATAATTGCCGATGGAGCCAAGATCAACCACGTATCACTGGCTGACATCTTGTCTCAACTCCGTTCTGAACGACGTGCACATTTGGACAGCCGCGAAGACAACTGGGACAAGAATAGCGCTATTAAGCAAAAGAGGATCACTCCAAAGGACGCCGAAATCACGACCAGATTGCTATTGGCCAAAATGCGTGTCTCTAAGCTGAGTGAACAAATCAACGCTGGGCGGACTACACGCAAGTCCGAACAGCCAAGGAGACTAAGACATTCTGTGGCCTTTGACTCGGTGTCCTCAAAGACATTTTCCATGCCAAGACTTCGTGCCAGAGGGTCAAGAAACAGGACCCGACGGTTGAAAACCACAAAGCTTCTGCAGATCGTATCTGAATCAAATCTAACAAAACGTCAGAAAAAGATACTCACAAAGAAAAAACAACGACTGGGCCTCAGATACCGAATTTGATCTTCCTATGGAGGTGGCGGAAGCGCCCATCATCAGCCATCCACCATGCCGGCCTGCGATACCAGGACTAAAGAAGTCCGCCATGATGACGATCCATACTCGCAGCCAAACCTTTTCAATACCGAGCAATACCACTCCAGTACCGCACACTCCGCAGCCGACGCATAGTGCCCCTCGGCCCAATCCGCTCGCAGTCTGTGCACAGTGAAAACCTCTTTCATGGTCATCCTCACCAGGCTCAACCTGTCCAGCCGCGACCCAGACATCAGACAGGGTCGCTCTATGCAGCTGTCCCATAACATCAAGTGCAGTATGGGCAACAGTCGCAACAGTTACAGCAGTCACAACGCAACCACAGCAGCTGCAGTAGCCTGCCCAGTACTCTCAGTCGACACCTAGTGTGTCTGTTCAGTCGCAACCCTATCATCATGGACAGCAGTATCCTGCTTCTCAACAACAGCAGTACTCTGCTTCTCTGCCTTAAAACGGCGCCTCTGGCTATGCTGTCCAGTCACCCAACATGTCACATCCCCCCAAGGCTATATGCCGGCATAGAGATTAATAAAGCCAATTGAAGCGCCCCATGTTGTCAACCGTTTTAGTGATGATCATACTTCGCTTGATGTTGAGTTCAATTGTAAGAGTCAAGGCGACGACAGACTGGCGGGTACTAATATGTTCAAAAATAACTAATGTCTGCCGTTGGGATCACACGTACGGCATTTCGACAGTCCTTTTTCATAAACGCGATTCTCCAGTGTTCTGACATTCACCGGGCAAATGCTCGTCAAGCCGCGTGGGAATAGGAATTAGCCATATACAAGCTATCATGTTGGAGTGTGACTTGGCCAGACTTGCGCAATTAGTTGATGAAGAATATGATACTTGCACGAGCTATAAGCTGTGATGGTACAGCCGTTAATCATTTTGCGTGATAATCCTCTCGTTGGAATGTCGTGAAACGTCCCATTTGGCTACGGTACGTGGCAAATCATATGGCAAAGGACAAGTCACCTCATAAGTAAAAAGTTATCTGGCAAGAAGTGTGTCGCTTGGAAAAAGTCTCGTCTAGCAAAATGCCAGAGGAAGGGTGGTCTAGCAAAAGAACCGGTAGAAAACGGTTGCCCGGCAAACTTCTTGCCTTGGAAATGATATCTAAGGAAAGGTCAACTTGCAAAATAGTCGCTTTGCAAAATGATTGATTTGCAAAGTAATCACCTAATAGAAAGGTAATCTGGCAAATTTCTTATCTGGCAAGTTTATGGTCTGGCAAGTTTCTCGCCTGGCAAATCTCTCGCCTGGCAAGTTTTTCGCCTGGCAAATTTCTAATCTGACAAGTTTCTAATCTGGTCTAGTCTGGCGAATTTCTTATCCGGCAAATTTCTGGTCTGGCAAGTTTGTCGTCTGGCAAGTTTTTTGTCTGGCAAATTTCTAGTCTGGCAAATTTCTAGTCTGGCGAAACTCAGCCTCGGGAAATATAAAATCATACGTCCTCGCCACTGACATCGCAATGCTTCAACCCTATCATGTCATTCACGCCAATTACGTCAATTTCACACTCTAATATTGTACATTACAAGGCAATAGAGGTACTCTGTAATGCTGCTTTCCGTGACGTGACGCAGTAGTACCCATCGCAGATCCCCATATGTTAGATAGCTCTTCAGCACCTCGTTTGTAGCTCTATAGGATCAACTCAATCCTATTCCCCTCCATCTTAGCTCGGTTGAGCCTCTCCGTATCACCACTTTGATGCATCTACAATTGGGCTATTTGTACTTCATTTACAGACCCATGACAAAGCAAGCACTCATTCATCACGACGATGATACACGATGATTCAATTCAAGTAAGGCAGGCGAAGTGGTTCAATTGATCCTACTCATGAACACAGACTAAATCTTTGGGACTTCCAAACCAGAGTGATTGGGGTCAAGTAAAACATGAGTCTCTGCGGTCTCATAGACGGCGTCGTGAAGGAGCATAGACGGAGCCAACCTCCTGAACTTGAGCGACTGTAACTTGAATTTTCTGTCCGGATCTTGGAAACCTCGATCGGATGCGAATTCCGGTAGATTTGGGATATCTATCACCGGTCGTTCTCCGAAAGGAGGAGGATTTGACTGCTCCAGACCCAGGGTGGGCTGCGGACCTGATATGGGACCGGTTGCGACAGCGCCGGGCATGAGAGGTTCGTTGGCTGGATCTTGTATGTTGCGGTTGATACGCAGCAGATTATTATTCCTTATCTCGTTTCTTTGCATATCAAGGAGTACTCGTTCGCGGCACTCCTCTAGTTTTGTGTCCAAAGGCGCGGTCCGAGGTTCGCGAATGGCGTCCGAAATCATACTTAGATAGGTCTTGGGAGGTAGATAGACTGGCGTTCCGTTGACTTTCAGGTTCTCCAGAGCGATTGATACTGCCTGTAGATCCTTGGTACGGACTTTGTAGGGTGCGGTCGGCTCAGATGGCAGAAACGGCTCGGTTACAGCGTCAAAGGCGGCTGCTTCAATGGCGAGGAGGAGCTTTGAGGTCTTGCTCGGCACATTTCCGAGCCCACGTAGTGCTCGTTGATGAAGGTCGACCACGGACTCCATATCATGGTGGATATTGGCGGTGTATTGTCGAAAGGTCTCGAATAAAAGGTCGCTCGTGGGATTTTCCCGAGGCCACTGGCTTCCGCGCTGGTCGTTTGTCCGGCACATGACAGCATATTGTATGAAGATGACCATGCTTGCGAAATCACCGGCCCACAAGGGGTGCACGAGCAGATTCTCTAGGCCCTCGCAAAATTGCTTGGACCAATATGGGTTCTTCACTCGTGTCTTATTCACAGTGATGTGGTGAACGTTGGGATTTGGATCGTATTCAAGCATGTTGGCCCTGCTGATGAGGACTTCGGGATAGGTTCCAGGCCAAAGGCGCTGGGTCATCTTCTACAGCCTGGTCATCACGGAATTATCCCCGTCGTTGAGAATGTGTGGGGTAAGAGGATTGTTTTGCCAATCATGTTGTAGTCTGGCCTCGTCGTCTGCCGTGTAGGTCTCGTCAAACTGGCTCGGGGCGCGTGGAAGTCTGTCGTCCAGCTCTGCCTCTGTTACAATGGGTCGATGCTCTTGAACCCATCTTGTCGCATCTTCACTAGCAATCTTGAGCCAGTCGTCAACATGCTGTTGGGCATTCTCTCCTTTGGTTACTGCGTCAACTTCGGCGCGGGGATCCATCTGGGATTCCATAACAAAGAATTCGTCTTGGATGGATGATGGTGTACTGATGTTTGGTAGTTGTTGTGCATCAAGCTCCATCTCGGACTAGTAAAACTAGGTAGGTAATCAAAAAGCAAACGCCGCTGAAGAGCTTTATTGATGCCTGAGGCTGGTAGTAGGCCGTTTGCCGACTGCGTTGTTGCTTCGGGAACAGTCCTTGCGTGCCCGACCCAGCTTTCTGTTGAATGGTTTAGAAAGGAAAGAACACAGCTTCAGCCGTTCGCCAACCACCGTTGCACTTTCATCACCATCATCACCCCGTCACTGTGTATGCAGATTCGTCGCAGCTCAACAGCAATCCATTTGCGTATCAACTGCTTGCACAGCCCAGTCAAGCCCTGATACGACGCCAAGGTCCAGTTTCGCCCTCGCGGAGACCCACAGGAAGCACAATCAAGGTCTCCTCAGATATGCATCCAGAGGCAGTGGCCCCAAGGCCAGACCTAGAGTGGCCAAGCCGGCCGACATATGGCCAGGCCTACGCGCCCCATCATACCTCCGAGAGGCTCTCAACACGTCAAAGAATTGGCGACCCTACGCCTTATGCAAAGTGTTCTCGCACAGGCCACACATTGGCAACGTGCATTGGACCCCCGAGAAAAGTCTATGGGGGATATTCATGGGTGCCCCCATTACAACTCGGTCATGCATCTCTTTGACCAATGTTCGGCAGTCAAGGGGGGTGATGGTGTTGAGCCAATGTCTAGAGGGGACAAGTTCAAGTTCCTAGTACATTATCGCCAGGACAAACCACTCATTCGCTCAGACGAAGTCTTCAGCAGAGAAGAGCTGAACCAATTCGCTGCGCAATACGGCATACGGAGCAAACCGTGGAATATTTCTTTCCAAATTACTAAGCGAGCTATTTCCACTAGACATTCTTCGGAAGACATTAATATCTGCGCAGAGCAAGTAGATACAGAGACCCAATCACTTATTGCTTGTATTGTGCCACACCAAGTTGGGGCCACTTCCAATTAGATACATAACGCACTGCGACATCTAATCTTACTTTCCAATCCCAGGAAAAGCTCAACTTACGCACCGTAAAGTCTAAATTCAGCATACATCGCCCGACAACGCCACGACTATACTAGATCTAATGCCGCCCATTCCGTCTCATACATTGGCCTCACTGTGATACCATAATTCTCTTCAGGTTCCCAATACTCAAGACACACTGGCAACCCTTTGTCCAAGCAAAAGAGGCCCAGGACCTCACCATCCATGCTCACTTTGATGAGCTCCACAGAGTCATCATTCTTGTCATACAATGCGCATCTCCAATAATCCTTGGTGGCCATGTCGTGGAACCAGCCCATCGCGCGAAGCGTCGATCGTGACACGGCCCTCACTCCGGTAAGGTGATTTCCCTTCATCAAAACAAGCGAGACTTCATCCGGGTGGACGGCACCCAGGCAGAACTCTTGCTTCACACTCATCTTGACAGTTTCCATGCAGCTTTTGTACTCTCTCACAATCTCTTGCCGCTTCAAGCGGTACAATTCGCGACAGAGCTTTCGCTCATTCCCTGGCGTCAAGCTTCCAATGAGCCATTGTCGGTATGCAGGGGTCGAGGCATGATTGATGCGCGACTCCTCAAAGGGTTCCAACCAAGCACCAGAGGGTGACGATTCGAGTAAGTCCTCGGTGGTCGCCGACAGTATTTCTACCGTGATGTACGAGATAATGTCCTCCCAGCAAGCATCGGCCAGGCGGTCAATGAAAGTCTTCTGCGTTGTGTCGGGTAGACTTGCATCCTTGAGCAGGAAGGAGTCGACAATGCCTCTGATGTTTTGCGCGAATGACTTGGCATTGTGGGCTTCGTCGTTTGCGACGGCGTCCATTAGTTCTGGCGACTTCCACAATTCCTTCTCAGCTCGATCCAAAGCCATGATGATCCTTTGGTGCGTTTGCAGTTTTCTGACTTTCCATTCCTCAAAATGGCTGACTCGGTTCACGAGCTCGGACTCGACTCGGTCGACAATCTCTTCCAAATCATCCAGCTGGCTGTGCTCCTCTTCATCTTCATCCTCCTTGATGACTCCATACAAGACTTCTTCAAGATATCCTTGACGGGCTTGATCCCTTTCCAAGACTCTTTTGCTGATACTTGGCGCAACAAATTTGAAATTCCGTCGAAACTGAATCAAGGCGTCGATCCTTTTCTGGGCTCCTGCCGAGTGGTCGCTGCGACGTGTTTCAATATCTTCCCATTTTGCTTCCAGTTGGCGCAAAAACGCGGAATTGTTGTATTCGAATTTGCTCGTCTTTGAGGCGTTCCAATTCTTCCGCATTGGTACCGCCTAGGCTTTGCGTTGACGGGCCTGGATCCTCAGCAGGAAGTTGCCTCAATACAGTGACATCGGCATCGCCATCAAGCTTGCGCTTTCGATCCTCGTCATCTGACTCGCTGTCACTGTTGTTTCCAGGTCCGCCGCCTGCTTTGCGACTCTTCCGTGGTTTGTTGTTTCGGAAGCTTGATGATGCCCGTGTAGTGCTGGGAGCGGGAGGGGGCTGTGCAGCTACCACTCGGTTTGACGTTCGAGTAACGGTACCGGCAACCTCGCGACAGCCGGGAACAGCTGCTTTACTGACTTGTGGAGTCGCAAGTTTGTTGGCATGCTTCTCAGAAGGAAGGACGGCTTTATTTTTTCCCTTTCGATCAAGGAAATGACGCCGAGTAGAGTAATTGAGGACGTCTGTATTGACTTGTGTAAGACCCATGTTTATTGGTTGTTTGCCGACTAGTTGCCCTTCTCCTTCTGCTGACGATGATGCGCAAACGCGCTATATGCTCTGGAGGCTTCATTGTTCCTACCTTTGGTCTGGAAGTTTGAGAATATGCAGGACTTGGTCATGCTTTACATGCACGATGGTGCCCGAGTCGTCAGCATCTTGCTGGCGGTGAGCAGTCATTCGTCAACTACTTCGCGCAGTCGAGTGGCTGTGCACTGAGGGGCAGGGGGGAAAGCCTGGATGAGAGGCCATGAGTCCGCCTTGTGGTACCTGCTGCCTTCCGTAACGAGCTAAATAATGCCTCGTCCAATTAAAGACTATTGTTGCTTTTCATTGTCTTTGTTCGATCGTCTCGAGAGTCCTCCTATGCTTTCTTTAGAAACGAGGGTATAGTGTTGCACGAGAATAGTGGCACAGATTATCTCCCCCCAGTGGAGCATAGCGCCAGCGTATAGGGTCTCCAGGTCTTCCACGTAGCACCCCCATGTCGCATTTGGTACCCAAGTATGCAAAAGGATCATTGCCTACCTGGCGGTGACGAAAAGTCCAAAATGTGATAATCGGTTCCCTCAAATTACCGTCTGATGAATTGTTCTCGCTCTGATTTATCATTTCTCACAACTTCTTATCACTTCCCGGTGCCCTTGATCAGATCTCATCGTCGAGACGATCACGGTCCAAATCTCATCACACAAACGCGGCGACCCGCACAACTATGGTACAGCAGTTTACAGCGCACATTGACCTCAACAGCCCGCCCGCGGAAACAGGGCCCACCAGTGAAGAGGTGCAGCGCAAGCCATGGAAATTTGTAGGATATCGAGGGTACACAAAATTTATCGCAACAGATGACGACTTCTATATGCTTCGTCGCTTCAATACGTTGAACATTCGAACGTCCTTGGCTTATCAAGATCGGATTGCGGCGCTAGAAGAGCAATTGACTGAACTGGACGACGAGTACAGCAAAAGAGACGCTGAAGATGTGAATAACGGGACTTTCCGGCACGACCAGGAAGATCGCCAAGACTTGCTAGAGAACATTGGTGAAGCTCTGTATCAATATAGTAAGTCGTTCGCGACAGTCATTGCAGCTTGTCAGCAGTGCTCATTCTTCTAGATAGACTAGTACTGCAACAATCAGAACTGAGAAAGTTGTCTCCTGCTCCCAAGAAGGACATCAAGAGCGTCAAGAATTGGCATTTCAACCACGATCATGCAGCAATTGCAGCAGCGGAACAAAAGTACTTGGACCACGACTCCGATCTCTTTACCCTGGCTCCCATGGAAGGACGAAGCCCATTACGTCAAGTGATTGACAACTCTCTCCGCTTGCGAACTCTCGGGCTTTGGAGCGTCGAGAAAGCAAACAGCGCTGTGCCCGACTACGATTCTGGCAATATTTCCTATTATTCAAACAAGCGCATTGACGCTTTCGTATCCGGATTGATTGTGCTGATTGGTATCACCATGCTCATCACTCCAATTTGGATTCTTCAAAGTCTCAACAACATGCAATCAAAGCTGGTTGTCATTACCATCTTCATTTTCGTGTTTCTTCTGGTCTTGTCCCTGGCCATGGTAGCAAAACCATTTGAAGCTTTGGGAACGACAGCAGCGTAAGGACGAACACAGTCGATGGAGAAATTCAAGCTAATTATGTCCCAGATACGCTGCCGTACTCATGGTATTCATACAATTCGGTTCATAACGGACGGTTGTGATGTATCAGATACCCAGACCATTCCTGGGAACCACACTTGATTGACATCAGGAGAGCACACCGATGAATTTCAAAAAGCGGCCGGTATCGAGGCTGAGGGTCTTGGGATTAGAAATAGTCAGAACAATTGCATTTGCTCAGCATTAGAGTTTCTAGAAGAAGCATGTCAGATGTACGATTACTAAAACCCCCTCCACATAAATCACTGCAACGTGCTTCTAAGCATATATATAGCAAAAAGGACCATCAATCGTAGAGCTCAACTCCCCAATTGTCATTGCATCTCCCAAATATCCTACATCGACGATGGTCTCCAAAGTGCCATTGGCAGACGGGGGTACTAGATGAACGAAATCAGCACATGTTCTTTCATAGCATCATTGATGTCAAACTTACAATTTCTAATCGTTAACGTATCCGAAACCTGCTTGGTCCTGACATTCTGATCAAGTCCCTGCCATAGACTCCAGACCCGATCAATCTGGGCATGGTGGAAAAAGAAGTAGGGATCCTGTGAGCTGGCCCACAGATCATCTTGTAAGCCTCCAATACCTTGATGGCCACTGTCATGCAAGCCGCCATATGTTGACCCTACCACGTTGCTGTAGCTCTGTAAGTCGGGCTGGACCATGGCGGTGTTGACATTGTCATAGGACAAGTACTCCTTCAGATACCAGTCGCGAAAGTCACGGGTCAGGCAACGCTCATTCATCTGCAGGCCGTCCGTGAGTGGGGCTCCGTGCGGGCCAAGGGTAACGGTGAAATTAACAAAGGGTCCAGATGTGAGACAGCCTCCACCCGAGCCCGAGGGAAGTGTCGAGTTGATAATGTCCGGAGTGGGAAGGTAGATGATGGATGTATGGTTCGTCGGGGCGCCGTTACCGGACATGGATGTGGCGCTCCCGTCAAACAGTGGATGCTCGGCTATGGTATCCGTCGAGGACCAGTCCCAATATGGCTGGGTGCCGGTATAGCCACATTCGTCACGCAGGGCACTTTCGTACAACCAGGTATAGTACCTATGCCATGTGAAAAAGTAGCTTGTCCAGTGGATCATGGAAGTCTTGTTGACGTGTAGCGCACCAAAATCGTCAAAACGGCTACGAACTCCTGGTGCCACAGACGGAGGCGTGATGGGGTCTCTTTTCATCAGACATTTGACGGCTTCAATGTAATTGAGCCTCTCCTTAGAGGTCAGAGTTGCCCTGCAAGAAGATGAGTCCTCTGAAAGGGTGGAATTGGACTCAGAAGTGATAGACTGACCATTCCTTCCGTACAAGCACGTTCTTGGATGTACAGGTAGTTGATACATTCCAAGACGATCTACCAGTCAAGATGGATTGTACGTTCTGGGTGGAACTTGCGACGAGCGAGTCCAGCGTGCTATTAGTAGACGCCAGAGTTGTTCCAAGCAGAGTCGAAGCAGTGACACAAAAAAGGAAGCTTGACGGCTTCATGTCGTGCTAAAAGGACCAAGTCGAGACACGTTAGAACTTCAGAGATGTTGCTAGAGTCCAGGTTCGATCAATGCCCGACTTGGTGCGGTATGAAGTGGCATCTTATAGTCCGACATGTCTCGTCATGCTCGCCGATAATACTCGGTATAGGAACTGTCGATTCGTCTCTGACAAATCCTCACCATGTGCCAAGGCATGATATTCGAAGACATGGGACAGATGATGGGCGAGAAGATAAGCCCGCTGACTCTCCACAGTTTAAGATCAAAATTAGAATTGTACGCGCGTCGGGTAGAGTACTCACGATCTGCAGCATGTTACGATCACGTTATCTCGTCAAATCTCAGAATTTAGACGATTGAAAGGCAAGTTCACTACCACGTGCTATCAACCGACGTTGCATCCTCTCGGATCATGGGCCGAGAGCGGGACCAACATCCAGGTACAAACCCTACGGGGCAGCTCGTCTAGAGCTGTCCCCACTTATGGTCAATCTTGAATCTTGGCATTCGGAATTTCCGGAACGCCTTTACGTGTCATTTCACGATATGTTCACGACTGATGATGGGAAATTTCCTATGTACCTAAACGAAGGAGACGAAAATTATTGAGTTGAGAGTTTGGTCAGAGATTCATGAAATCTGTTGTATATCCACCGATTAAGGATCTCCAGAGCTTGACTCGCTTGATCCTCTCGAGTTACCGAAGAGAGGTAGCGTAGAGCCTTTCGAGGTACCCCAGCAGCCAATCTGCCGTGGGCTCTTTTTATGTACGGGTGACAACTTCTTGCCGGATGAGTGTCAGTCATTATTGGCCTGAACTCCAAACTGATAACAAAGGAACTCTCTGACCGGAGCCACAGGGAAGAGGGAAGATGTGAGCGAAGAAACTCGTGAAAAAAAAAGCCGCAGTCGATCTTAACTCATTACAAAGGAAAGGGCGGTAGAGCCATCTCCTAAGCCCACGTGGTCTGCAATGGGCACCATCCACGTCGGTGTGACTAACTCTCATTGTCGTTGCTTGCTCTCAGACTAATTCAGTGAGCCAAAATGCCTATGTGCTGGTGCACGAGTGACAGGTGGCTGTTGCTGATCTAGAATTCCGTCGAAGGTGTTTCGTTTTCTTTTCTTCCCCTCCCCAGATTGTTGGATAAGAATAGCCAAGATCTGACTGCCGGTTGTCTCGTTTTGGATCGCTGCTCGAATAGCCGCATCCGTAAGCAGAATTTTGTCAGAACTGTGTTGGAAAAGCAGGGCCATGACTTTGTCCCCGCGATTCGAGTTTCCTGCCGCCGCTTCGATTACTTCTTTGGTGATGTCAATGGTCTGTCCACACGCGTCGAGGAGTATTCTCAAAACTTTATCGCCGTTCTCAATGTTTTTTACTGCAGTCTTCAAAACCGTTTCTGTCACAACACCAGGTCCGTAATCTTTGAGCCGGCATTTCAGTACTTCCTCGCCGTCTTTGGCATATGCTGCTGCTGCCCGAACTACCTCCTGAACTATCTCTTCCGGAACCGTGATCTCAGAATGATTGTCCTTACGCGATCGATAGCTGACATGTGCTGGTTAGCTATTACGTCTGTTCTCCAAGAGCTAGAAATTTTTATCACTTGCCTATCATTTCGATCCATTTGAGAGTTTGTAGCAACGCCGAGCTCAGTTGAACCTTGACTAGATACCTTGAAGTGCCACTGTGGTCTAGTCATATTCTTTGTATTGTCATTGAGAAAGCTCATTGTGCAATTTCTGTTCCCAAATCTGGTTCTTGAATGACTGAACATCGTGCGGAGATCAGTATGAACCGCTAGAGTTTCATTGACAGCTCCTTCGATTGAGGAGAGAGCCTTGGCAAGATCTTGTGATTCCAGTCGTTTCAAGTACCTGTACAAGTAAGCGTTGCCGAGATTATACAGTACAGCGGTACGGCTTGCGTTGCCCGATAGAGCTTGAGTCATTTTTGTGGCTTGGTGTGCGATGTTAACAGAATCGTTGAGATTGTTGAAGTTCTTCGGCAGCCATTCGCATTCCATGCAGCGCAGTATGGCATAGTGACTTAGAATCACGGGCCGTTCTACGCTGTTCTCCAGTGCAACTTCCGACGCCTTTTGCGAGAACTCTATGGCATCAGCCAGACTCTCAAGGTCGTCATTCCGCAAGAATTTCTCTGTGTATATGCTGCTCATATTGTTCCATATGGCAGCGCATGCATGACTGTTGATAACATTGTTGGGCGCGTTCTTGATGATCCCTATCACTTTTCTCATCAATTCGAGTGCTGTTTCACGATCATCATCATGCCCTGTTTCTGCGGACCTATCTGCCAGAAGGCTTGCAAGGTTGTTCAGCACCGCGATTCGATTCCTAGTGAAACGTCTATTAGGTGGCAGTGAGATCAAAGCTTCTCGATTGAGTGCAATGGCTTCTTCAAGATCCGTTCTATCGCCGATCGTGGCATATCTAGCCTGAAGCTGAGTTCCAAGAAGGTATATGAGACGGTACCGCTGGATGTGGCGCGTTGTTGTATCTATGGCTGCACGTGTGCTCTTGATAGCCTCTCCAAGGGCAGGGAATCGCGCGGTTCTTCTGTATAACTGATCAAGTTGAATGGCCAAATTTGCCAGCACTACGCCTCGAAGATTGTTCTGATCTACCGAATCTGCGCCATCTCGCGGCTGCAGCCTGGTCGTGTCTCTGTCCATTTCCGTCAAAGCCTGGCGGGTTACCGATATGGCCTCTTGGAGTCTGGCTAGGGACTTCGTCTCCTGATATTGGATCAAATGGATCATACCGGTGTCAACTAATAATTGGATACGTCGGAAATTCCCAGGTGAAGTAGCCTGGATAGACTCCAGCAAAATATCGTTCACTTGCTCAGACAGGTTTGTTTGCATGCGATGCGTCGCCAAATGAGTCTGCCCTCCGGGCTCCGACTTGATACCAAATATCTCGGTTTCGTCAACAGCTTCTCTTGAGATAACCACTGAGGGTTGATGATTTGTAGAGGTAGGCTGGTATGCCTTTTCTGCGTCGATTGGGCCGTCACTCTTCCCGGTGACACAACCAGGAATAAAATGATTGTCTGGTTCCATGTAGTCTGCAGTGTGAAGTTCGTTACGGAGTTCGTCGTCGTAATCAAACAGAAAACGAACAATTGTCTGCTTTACTCCGCGGGATCGTAGGATCAACTGTTGAGACCTGGCTCTGGTCGTTTCATCCATTGAAATGAAAGGAATACTGCCTGAGAACCACTCTGATATGAATCCTGATCCTCCAGCCTTTCCAACCACCATTTCATAAGGTCCACACCAGGAATTCGGATGCGTAGCATCAGTATTAGTAGAGAGAAGCATTGATGAGTCACTGTCTCTGTCACCAACCCTATCCAACAGACTGTGTACCACTGCCTTTTTGTTCATGCTAGGATCTGGCTGAATCATCGTCTTTCCTCTGAGATGTGATCTGTCTCGTGGCGTTTGGTCGAAGATGTCTTTGAAACAGGGATCGGCACCATGGCGTAGAAGGAAATCAACGATTTCTAGATGTTCGTTATTCGCAGCGAAGAACAATGGCGTTTGTTCCAGGTTGCTCCGACAGTCAACATTGGCACCTCTTTCGACTAACAACACCACAATGCTTAAATGCCCGCCTTCTGCAGCCAAGGACAGTGCTGACCGGCGCTGAACGTCGTCTATTGCTTCGATATCGACATCGCCATGTTCGTCCTCGTCTTTGCTTCCAGCCCCAGAGCCAATTAGTAATCGTACGATGGTTTCGAAACCCATCCACGATGCCATTGAAAGTGCTGTTCGGCCAAGAAAATCCTTGATTCTGCGATCAGCCTTCTTCTTCAGTAACACTTCCACAACAGGTGTATGCCCATTCATGGCAGCCCATATCAGTGCTGTTCGACCAAAGGAGTCCTGCATGTCGATCTCGAGACCTGCCATAAGTAATGCTTGCACAACAGTCTCATGACCGTTTATGGCAGCCCACATGAGTGCTGTTCTCTGATATTCTCCATCTGTCTCGTTTAGACGCACACCAGCCTCCAAAAGCCCTTGTACACTGTTCACAAGTCCCCATCTCGATGCATATGCAAGTGCTGGCAGCTGCTCCACGGTAACCGATACCTCGAATTTGGCCCCTTTCCACAGAAGAAACTTCACAACAGTATCATGCTGGTAACGGAGAGCCCACAGTAGAGGCGCTGCTCCGTTTATGTCTTTCGCTTCAATCTTGGCGCTGTGTGCAACCAGTCTCTCTACTGTCCTTAGAGATCCTCTTTCGGCCGCGTAGGAAAGAGGAGTGCGGCCTTGCCCGTCTTCTACATCAATCTTCATCTGTGTCTTATCCAGCAACAAACAGATGAAGGTTTCCAAGTCCAAGAGCGCTGCAGTATGGAGCGCATTTACATTTCCAGGGATTAAGGGTGTTGGGTTCGCAAGTGTTGATTTGGAAAGATACCAAACTATGGCCTGATGCCATGCCTGCACATGAGCAGAGCTCTCAGCCAAACGTTGCACAACGCGCTCCATGGATGGCGTTAACGACGAAAGCTGCGTATGGTATGCCCAATTACAACTTGCATAAACATACAGGGGGAAAGATTGGAATCGCCTTTGAAGTGCCTCATCCGATCGCAGATGACCATCGGCAAAATCGTCTAGAAGCAAATACGTCGCACAAGTTTTGGCAATCATCTCATGAGCGTCCGGGAACCATTGTGACTGCAAGAGATACTCTTTTACTGATGCGTGAGCTAATTTGACTGTTCCAGTGCCACTTTCAATACATAGAAAGCCAGCACCTGCTGAGAGTATGTCTTCCAAGCTGGGAATGTTCGTTGGTCTGAGAACATCTTTGTCGAGTTCTACGGCAAGCGCATGTTGGAGTTCCGAGGCGGTTAGTGACCATTGAGCGCAGGTAGTCCACATAAGAGCTCTCCTTGCCAGCTCTCGGTATCTCCGGGGTTCTACAACTCGATGTATACGGTCGTGCCAAGCGGCGTGTAGAGCACTGAATGGTGTGTTCTTGGACAGTAAGGTATGCTTTACTTCTTCGGTAGATCGTATCTCTGCGCAAAGCTCCAGCAACTTTGTTGCAAGCACAAAACTAGAAAAGAAAAAAGTCAGCAGATGTTAAGTCACACGTTGCATTTTACGCACTTTCCGCCAGCGGCCTGCTCAATCTCAGGTCTGATCTGATTCTGTACTTTTGATCCATGTCTGACAAGCTCCGGAAGCTTCGGAAAATAACTATCCAGGTAGACAGTTATATTTTGTTCGCCGCGTATCACTTTCGTTGGGGTGGCTCGGAACATTCGAGTGATATTCGGTCTGAACCGGGAGGTCGCAAAGAGATTGATTGGAAGACCTGCCTGTAGATTTAATATCTGTTGCAAGAGGCCTTGTCGAGAGTCATTCGGATTCTCCAGTTCGTCTACAGCATCGAGAATAATAAATGTTTGATCGAGATCACCGATGAGGGTTCGCAAAATATTTAATAGGTCCTTCTCCTGTGGTTGGCGTCGCTCGATCTCAAATTCGCTTTTCATCTCTGCAACCGAGTCGAAGGACTTCTGATGCCTTTGAATGAGTTGCTTCACCAGTAGGAATAACAGGTGCGGAATTGTGTTCTTTCCCCGGAAATCTTCATCGCAGCATATGTAGCATATACCAACATTCGGATCTTCTGCAAAAAGGCCGTGCAGATGATTCACCACGATTGACGTGATCATCGTCTTGCCTGCCCCTGGTAAACCTGGACAGAATAGAATCCCACCAGGGGACTCTAGCCATGTCTGAAATTCGGGACATGCGAGAAGCCATTTGCCTGTTGTTTGCCGTCGAACTTCTGTTGAATGCGTGGCCGACAACCAATCCAGGATTTCTTCTTGCTGGTTCCCAGCTTTCCGGTACGCAGCGATCCAATCACCAGAGAACTGTTCATCTGGCGATGCTGGTTTTTGCCATTCTTGGTGGACACCAGGTCGCTTTGAGCCGAAAATATTCACTGATTTGCTTGACCGAGTGCTATTACTACTCGGGGGTGTGTGTACGGATGCCTTGGTGATGGATTGATGCCAGTAGATGCCCATCGTGGGAATATCCTCAGGCGCAATTCTCCCCACAGTGCTTATCTTGATGTTGTATTCTACCGTGTGAAACTTGGCGAAATTTATTCGAGAACTTGATTTCAGAACGACATTCGGATTCTCCAGAATCAAGTGCAACGGGGGTCGGCGCAGCTGTTCCCCATCAAGTGTGATTTGAGACTGTCCTTTGGCAACGAGCGCGCAGTGGTCGTCGGCACTGATCCCCGCCTTCGTCGCTCCTCTACCATCATACGTATGCACGGGCACTACCAGGCAATGGCCACTCCAGGTTTGCACTACTACAAACCAATGTATTTTGACTATCATCTGCTCACCCCATCTCCCCATATTGATTGCGTCATGCCTGTGGTTATCGGTAGAGTTCGCTGGCTCGGGCCAAAGTGTTCGAAAGACTCTTCCCTTTTTGAAATATTTTCGGTAGTTCCTTGGATCTAGAGACACGAAGCCTTTTCATGGTCAGATACGTTTAGTGAAATGAATGAACAGGGTAACAGTACTTGAATCAAGCAGTTGCTTGGTAACGGGTTCGGCCCCGACAGCGCGTTCCGCGCCTTCATCTCCCATCGCCAGCTCTAATTTATTCATTTTGAGCCCTAGACCAAAGGAACAGGCCCGATGCACGCGAAGAGAGAGAGGCATAGCCACGTCGTCTGACTGTCGAGCGGGGTTGCCACAAGCCTCGATATGTACTGTCGGTTGTTTGCATGCAATCAATACATCTGTTACAAGGATTACTCGGTTTTAAGTATAAGTAACCCTCATACCCGGTATAATACGCAAGGCAGTCTTAATACCTAAGTCCACTGTACACAAATCGAACATGTATTCCGGCGCCCAGTACATCCACGGCTCCCCGTGGTTATCATATCCCACGGACCCGTGAATATAGAAGGGGGAAAAAACTGCGTAGGCGCTCATCTCCCAGGAGCTGCGCATCCTGCTGCCCTCTTCGCCGTAGGTCCAATTGCCAACTCGCTATGGTAATCACATTTTCCATAGTCATATCTACCAATAACAATTTTCGTAGCCAGTCTTACGAGTTGAAACGGGCACAGTGCAAGAAATTTTGATGTTGGGTATTATTCGCGATAGTGGTGCGCTGTATTTCCAGTTCTGGCGCTGTAGCTCTAGTTGTGGCGCTGCGCTATACACCCATTGCACTGCACCCGACCCTAGTAGTTCTAGCAATAACGTACCTAATTTTTAAGCTTGCATCGGGAGCTAGCAAGCAGCTATATCGTCAATGCAGCAGGGAGCTTCATAGGTGGTCTAGTATAGTAGGTGGTTCAGTATAGTGGTTTTGGGGCTCCCAATACAGCCACGGGGCCCCGTGGAAATAAAGGT